>JARHVA010011573.1:0-44576 GCA_037957365.1 Torreya grandis | reverse complement strand
CACACACACACCAATTTTTGATGCCATGAGGGACCTCATGCATCTACCCTTCCTACCTGGGTCCTGTGATGGACATCATACCCCATCCCCCTAAGTAGCTACTTAGATTGTGTTATTATACACATTGATTACATTTATATTGATACCCTTGTGCAAGTATAGATTACAACATAAATTTTACATGACATATTATGCTCAAATACTTTTACAGTTTGATGTTTTTTTTTGTACATTGTATTGGATCATCGCACAATTATCATATATATGCTCTAGCTAACATATTTTGTAGAGCTAATTCTTTTAAGGATAATTCTTACACAGGTTCTAAAACTACCCTTAAAATAGGGGGATTTCATAGGGGTTTTTCATAGAGATAATGATCCTTTTCTATTTATAGATCAGGTTAAGCACATAGTCTCAATTTCAAAAATTAAACATAGGTCACACATAGAAAAAATAGGGACTTAGAAAATAGTTTAGATCACCCTAATTTTAGACCAAATAGACATTAACATCCAAATTGGGACACTAATTCCATAGGGTGTTACTATACACTATAGGGAAGTATTGTATAATAACCCTATCCTTCAAGGAAGTATATATTATCCAAAATAATACACCAAGTATAGTAAATATCTACATAGATATAGTCACAAGTTCGATAATTATGTTTAGATTTTGCTTAGATACACTCATTTTTAGCTTAGATTCATACTAGTTACGTATATTTGGGGGCATCATACATGAAATTATTACTCCCACATTCAATTCAAATACATACATATAGTTATTACTTACTCAGTCCATAGTTAGTATACTTAGATATCAGATTAGAGGCATGTACACAACACATAGGTTCTATATGTTTAGTCACACACATTTTGATAAGATGGAATGAGAAAATCTATGTCATTATCTATGTTATATAAAATTTCTATCATATTCAATGTTTTTACCATTTTCATGCCTTAATCCATTTGTATTATTTGGCATTTACATGTGGCCCAAATATGCCTAACATACTTGAATGGCTATAGAGCTAACATACATAGTTAGATACTTTTAACACTTTGCATAATTTAGTTTTAGATGCATCTACTTCACAAGGGTGGGTAATGATGGATTAATATCCTTATTAATTTATTAAGCCACCCACATGAGAGGTTTAGACACACTTAAATTCTTATCCAAGCTATTTACAGATCATGATCCACTAAGTAGGGGAGGGCAATGATGGAGTCAAAACTCGATTGAGTTATTAAGACACCCACACATGAGCATTGAGTAAGGTATCATCTTAGTCTAATCTATTCAATTATTTGATCACTATATACACTCACACATATAGGTTGTCACCAAGTTCATGCATTGGTTCATGTACCTAGTGAAGTTGATTCATTCCTTTCCTCTTTCTTATGTATTTACTCAGCTTTACTCAGTTACTTTATTCAACATAGTCTTTTGATTTTGATAATATCTTATGTAAGGACTGATTTTTATATGTTTCATTTCAAGACTTTGCTTTGGATCATATTTCACATATGTAGACCCAGATTCACATACTTAGACTCAGTTACATGGGCTTCACTTCCTAGGTAAGTCCAAGTACACTTTTTTTTCCCTTTATACTAGTCATTTCACTTTGTTGCATTTATACCATAATGGAGGGGGGATTGTAGTCACATAAAAGTGGTATTTGGATTCCAAGAGTGTTGTTTTATATATCCTATTCATAGCTTATACCTAGATCTATCCTAGAGCCTTTATCACACTTTTCTAGCCATTGTATAAACCTCAAACATAACTTTAATAGATCCCAACCCAATGTGCCTAGTAGTCTATTATCTAGACACTAGAGCCACATTAAGGATACTGGAGCCATATAGCATGAGTGTCCCTATTGTAGCATCAATTTTCACCCTTGGAGAGGGTTCTTTAGGCTCTCTCCAATTGAGTTAAACTATGGGAACAACCCTAGATTGTGGGTCACCTATGGTGAGGTTAGACCTCCATAGAAGGTTAGCTTCCTTCTAATGAATCACCTAAACTAATGTTTTCATAGGGAAAAGAGATATAAAGGGGAAAAGGGCTTTGAAGAAGGCTAAAAGGTGACTCACCAAATAAAAATGGGAGACTCCCATAAGCTTGAACCCCCACTAGATCTGCAAGACAATGTTAGCTCACTTAACCTCACAATCTAGCTTAGTACATAAGTGTTTCATGGACTAGGTTCAGGTAAAACACTAATCTAGACCTAAAAAATCTTGAAAACACCTTAAGGAGGTTATAAAGGAGGACAATGGATGAGGAAGATTTTCCTTCACAATGCCATCATGCATAACTCACTCAACATAGATCCAAGGCAAGATATAGGTAAATAAAGCCTTTTATTAAATCAAGAGGAAATTATTACAAATGCTTGATATAGTTTATCCTAATCAAGATGAGCATATTTTTCAATATCTCATAGAGTCCCCTAATACTCCCAAAAAGGAGCATCTTTTTAAAAAATGGGAAAGAATGGGTAATATAGAGAAAGGGAGAAGAGAGAAGAGGGATAATATTAACAAAAAATAATCAATGAGATGCCACATTTAAATGAATACTCCACCATAATTAATCCAATCTATATTATCCCTTCATCAACAATTTAACCTCCATTTTCTCCAATTAGTCTTCAAGCTCTTTTCATTGATTGAGCCATACACTAGAGGACAAGAGTCTATTTTGTAGATGATGAGTCCTGATCCTTTCAAGGAAGAAACATCCTTAAGATCTTAACAACATTAAATGCTCCAACTTCTTTCTCCAATCCCCCAATTTTCTCCATGAACTTCTATTCTATCTTCTACTTGGGTTCATTATAAGGACAAATCCTCATGTTCATGAACCTGACAGAGCCATGCCATATCTAATTTATCAAATATGTGGCCATTTTAAAAGATAAGACACTCTTCCATATCTGGTTCATATCTACACATACTCCATCTTGAATATAGGTTTACTATATGCTAAAAAACAATATAATTTTGGGTTTTCATATAGCTATATTATCGATGAAAACCTATAGGATGTATAGTCATGTCTTGAAATATATTAGGTTTAAAAAAACCTATTTTGCCTTTAAACCTTGTAAAAGCTAATAAATCATCATATACATAGGTCTTATTTAAAAGAATAGTTAACACAGTCATAGAATAATACTATGACCCTACAAGATGGACCCTGCATTTACAAATATTTTAACTAGAGGTTCATACTGAGCTTCAATGATGCCAAAAATTCATTATTGGCAACCCCTGACTGTATGATTATGTTTTTTTGACTAAATTTTAATAGAAGCATAAAAATTTTAAACCTTTATTCTTGTTTAACCTTAAATATATTTTACCTCCATTTGAATTTTCTTGGATTTGAATTTTAATATTGATCATCGATCTGCTTTTGTATAGCTTCCATGCACTCTATTGATTTATCCATATTTTACCATGGTCTTGATACTTGGAAAATTATTGCTTGTCTTCAAGATTCATTGAAATTTTGACTTCAGTCTTGACATTGATATTAGGTTCATGATCAAATGCACTCTATTATATCTTTGGGACCCACTGACATCATTGATTACTCACTCGTCATTGATCTACTTTGGTATGATAAATCATGTACCATTGATCAACTTGGACTCACTATCCTTATCAATCACCATGAACCATTGGATATTTAATGCATGATAAAACATACACCATTGGATATTTTAGAACATTTGAATTCGAATGGTTATTTCATGAGGCCCAAATTTGATGCCTATGCTCATGTCCCCCTCTACAAGTTCAACTTTGGAAGCTTATATCTTGAGATAGAGAACTCATCAAGATATGAAATTTGTAGAGCATGATTTAGGCATGAATAAATTTATGTCCATGTGATTTTTTGGCTTGATAAGTTTTATAATCATACTTATAAAATGCATAATTGAGCTAACCAATCCATTTCTTCATGATGTTTGAGATGGTTTGGATCTTCACAGCTTGCTTTTGCCATCTTTTGATCATTTATGGGTCAGAAACTCTACTCAAATTCTCTATCTAGGTAGAAGCTTGGTATGTGGGCCAAAATTGGCTAACATATTTTTTGAATCATATGGAAGAATGCCTACTATGCTTGAGAACCCAAACTAGTTACCTTGTCTGATCTAATGGGTATGGAGTCATAAGTCTTTGCTCTTAGCTAACATGAAATGATGTAAGGTTAACCCTCTCAATAACTTCCTCTTGAATCAATGGGAAATAATAAGAAACATAACAAACAAATTCAAGTGCATGAAGGTACTTATAGAAAAGAAAAATATCTAACCTATTAAACAAATATACACAAAAGCATTTAGAGAAAATCATGAAATATAATCTAATATATATACAGTATTATACAACTTATCATCTTCCTCCTTTATCAAATGGAAAATATTTATAATCACTTACTTGTGATGGACTAGTATGGAAAACATCTTGCTTCTAAGATCTCATGATAGGTGAGTTGAGATGCCTAATTCCTAACTCTTTTGACATGCTCTCAAGTGGATGAAATGGGAGAAACATGTCTCCAATGTACACATATTGATCTATTTATTTAAGGATTACTCTAAATTATACTGTAGGGGCTCTTACAACATCCTCATTTAATGGATCCTTTGAATTGGTGCTTGGTTGACTATCTAGGCTTAGGCAAAAAATATCTAAGTCATCCTAAAAGGTAGCTTCCTCTTAGTCATCTATGACAATGCCAACTTTAAGACCATATTTGTTTTGCTTGATTTGAAACAAACCATATGGTATCTCACCAACCCATCCAAGGCCCAAAATTTCATGTTATTTTAGCTCTTTATTTGACCATTCTCCTTCATTATTAAAGACATTAGTACTATCTTCAATGGATAATTCATCTTGAGATTGGTCAACTTTTATATTCTGATTTTCAAGTTCATCTTTATTCTAGAGGAGGCATAAGCTAGTTTAAAACCTCTAACTAGTCCATGAAGTCATGGTATATCTATTTCCATACTTCATCTTGATCCTCTATTTTCTTTATTTCTTTGTCATCTTCATCCTTACCCACACAAAAAGGAATCTCTTGAAACAAATCACGATCCCCTTTTCTCACATCTATAACTTAAATACACATGAAGACATCAGTACTACCTTTAGGCTCTAATTAATCAAAACCATGCCAAGAAGTTTGATAAAAACCTAAATTTTCCCCTTTTGAATGAATTGGACTGCCTATCATGATATCTTCATCATAAACTCTTAAGTTTTCCTTCTCGTGCTCACATATGACTGTAAGCTCCTCTATTCTTTGTAAAATAGGTTCTTACTTCATGAAGGAGATGGTGGCAGGGTGAAGTAGTTCACCTTGCTTGTAGCTTAGGAGAGTATAGTTCCTACTAGGGACCTTGAAGGCTCTTTTAGGTGGTTCTTAAGGAAGGGAGGAAGAGTCTTGAAACTTCTATAGGGAAAGCTCATTGAGCTAAGTTAACACCTCCTTTTATTGAACTAGATCCTAGACTACCTCATATAGCACTTCCCCTTTCTTATTTATGCCCTCCTTGATTTATTTTCATGAGGGGAAAGCATAAGGCTTGGACACCTTCTCCTTTTCCTAAATGGTTGTGGGAGGGGGTAGTTTCACAAGAGAGGGTATGAAATAGTTAAGGTTATTGGCATAGGAGAGGATCCAAGATGGGATGAATTCATGTTCCTTTGTTGATAAGGGTTATATTTGGTAAGTTTGACTAGGGGGTTGGGTATAAATAGGAGTAGGAGAGGGAAACTGGGGTCTAGAGTTGGTTGTTCTCATTAAGAACAATTGATAGTCATTTTCCTTTTCGACTTGGTCTTGCTTGAGCAAGAATTTTTATTGAAACCTCAATTCCTGATCCTAAACATAAGATTGGTGTTTAAGATTATATTTTTTCATATAATACTCTTCCTCCCTATCAACCTCTCTTGATTATTTTTCAAGATCAAGCCATATCTCCCTAAGGCTCTTTTTTGGTTGACTAGAGAGAGGCAAATTATGACAAGGTTGATACATTGAATCTTGAGGGCCAGTTTGGGTGAAGCCATCAACATTTATAACTTGATATGAAGAATAAGGAATGGAAGAACATGCATTTTTATCAAATGGGGGATGATACATACCAAATAATGGTGATTAGGTACCTGAGATGCTTAAACTGGTTGAGGTTCATAGTGGAGTCACCATTGGTGTTTAAAAATGTGTCTACAAAGGCTAATTACATTGAAAGGAAACACCAAGAACCTTTTAATGAGATGAAAAATGTAGTAAAGTCCCATCAAGCATGCCAAAAACTATTTTAGTATCAATGTACACCCTTGGAGAGGGTTCTTTAGGCTATCTCTAATTGAGATACTCTATGGGAACAACCCTAGGCTATGGGTCACCTATGGTGGGGTTATACCTCAAAAGAAGGATGGATTGATTCTAATAAATCACCTAAACTAATGTTGTCATATGGAAAAGGGTTATAAAGGGGAAATGGGATCCTAAGAAGGATAAAAGGTGATGTACCAAATAAAAATGAGAAGCTCCCATAAGCTTGAATTCACACTATATATGTAGAAGATAATGTTAGCTCACACAATCTCACAATCCAACTCAGTGCATAAGTGTTTCATGGACTAGGTTTAGGTAGAACACTAATCTAGACTTCCAAAAGCTTGAAAACACCCCAAAGGAGATCAAACAAGAGGATAATGGACAAGGAATATTCTCCTTCATAATTCCATCATGCACAACTCATTCAACATAGATCCAAGGCAAGAGATAGGTAAATAAAGTCTTTTATTAAATCAAGAGGTAGTTATTACAAATGCTTGATAGGGTTTAGCCTAATCAAGATTAACATATTTTAAAATATCTCATAGAGTCCCTTGATACTCCTAAAAATGAGCATCCTTTTATAAAATGGGAAAGAATGGGTGATATAAAGAAAGGGAGAAGAGGGAACATGTTAACCAAGAATAATCAATGAGTTTCCACCTTTAAATGAATGCTCCACCACACTTATTCCAATTAATACTTACCCTTCATCAACAAGTTAACATACATTTTCTACAATTAGTCTTCAAGTTCTTCTCATTGGTTGAGCCATATAATAGAGGAAAAGAGTTTTTTTTGTAGATGATGAGTCATGATATTTTCAAAGAAGAAATTCCCTTAAGTTATGAAAAACATTGAATACTCCAACTAATTTTCCCAATCCCCCAATCTATTTCATGAACTTCTACACCACCTTCCACTTGTCTTCATTTTAAGGACAAAATCCTCATGTACATGAACGTGATGAAGCCATGCCATGTCTACTTTTAGTAGTTGTAGGTGCTTATTTTTTGAGGATGTGGCCATTTTGGAAGATAAGACAATCTTACATATCTTTTTCATATCTACAAATATTCCATCTTGAATATAGGTTTACTATAGACTGAAAAACAATCTAATTATTATTTTTCATATATTTATAATATCGATGAAAACCTATAGGATGTATAGTCTTGTCTTGAAACAAAAACCTATTTTTCATTTAAACCTCGTGGAAGTTGAAAAATCATCATATTCATAGGTCTTATTTAAAGAATATCAAACATAGTCATAGAATAATATTATAACCCTAGAAGATGGACCCTGTATTTAAAAATATTTGAATCAGAGGTTCATACAAAGATTTAATGGCATCATTAATTCATTGTTGACAACCCCTAACTCTATGAATATATATTTTTGACTAAATTATAATGGTGGCATAACCCTTTAAAACCTATTTTCTAGTTTAACCTTAACCATATTCGACCTCCATTTGAAGTTTCTTGACTTCAACTTTTAATATTGACCATTGATCTACTTTTGTATAGCTTACATGCACTCCATTGATTTATCTAGATTTTGTCATAGACTTGACACTTGTAAACTTATTTATTTTATTCATGATTCACTAAACTTTTGAATTTGACTCACCATTTATCTTAGGTTCATGATCAAATTCACTCCATTAGATATTCTATACTCATTGACGTTGTTGATTACCCACTCACCATTGATATGCTTTGGTACAATGGATCATACACCTTTGATAAACTTGGACCTACTATATTTTTCAATCATTATGTGTCATTGGATATTTTAGAAGATTTGAATTCAAATAGATATTTCATGAGGCCAAAATTTGATGTCTACACACACACCCCACTCTGAAAGTTCAACTTTGAAAGCTTATATCTTGAGATAAATAAATCATCAAGATACAAAATTTGAAGAGCATGATTTATACAAGAATAAATTATTTCCCATGTTATCTTTTAGCCTAAGAGGATTTCTAATCATACTTATAAAATTCACAATCGAGTTGACCAGTCTATTTCTTCATGATGTTTGAGATATTCTAGCTCTTCAAAGCTTGTTTTTTCCATTTTTTGATCATTTATGGGTCAAAAACTCTACTCAGCTTCTCTATCTAGCAAACAACTTGGTATGTGGGCAAAAATTGGCCAATAGTCCCCAACTTAGTGCCAATGT
Organism: Torreya grandis; assembly: GCA_037957365.1. Lineage (NCBI taxonomy): Eukaryota > Viridiplantae > Streptophyta > Pinopsida > Cupressales > Taxaceae > Torreya > Torreya grandis. The sequence goes on along the minus strand of JARHVA010011573.1, from coordinate 35,987 downwards.
CCATTTCTCTATCCCTCCTAAATGGATATATTTTCATATGTGTGTGCATCTTAAGGTTGGCCTAAGTACATTTTATTATCTTCATAAGCTACATATCTCTATAAATACAAGACTATTTAACCTCTATTCAATAGATGGAAAATATATTGAAAATCCTATCCAAATAAGAAACAAGTTGGGAAAAATTAAGGTATTTGATCCCTATTCTACCATAATTCTACATACTACCATCTAAAACATCCCTAAGCCTAGATTTCAAATATAATCAATCTCAAACACACTCAACGAATTCAAGATGACTCTCATCCTAGCATTCACTTAAAATTACACCAAGAACTAGGTAAGAGAACAACATTGGGATTGATCCCTCATCAGAGTATTGGTATATAGGTAACTATTTATAGCAGGGTGTTGAGGATGTCTAGCCTATCCTAATAATGAACACACATTTTTATCTCATTCCATACTTACAAGGAGGATTAGGGTTTACAAACTAAATCCAATTTTCTAGCCATAATATAGAGTTATATATTTTGTGTATGTAATAATAGAATCCAAAAACATAGGTGCAGTTGCTCCCAAAAATAGGAATAGTCATGCAAAGAGGACACTAACACCATTTTGAGGACACTAGAGTAGTAGAGCACTATTGTCTAGATGGGGTACTAATGTCTAGTGATGAATAAAATCATGAGACTCTATTGATGACACTCAGACCTGTCTAGAACCTAGATCTTCCATAATAGTTACTTTCTAGATAAGTTTGTATTTATACATATTTATTACTATTTTTTAGAAAGTAAAAAGAAGTCAAAATCCATAACAAATAAATGGTTAATTATTGCATATTATTTAACTAAATTAGACATCTCATCCCTTTAATCTAACTTAGAATTTACATTGGTAAAACCCTAAAATATTAAATCACCATTAAAAAATTTAAGTGATACAAAATATGAGATTAAAATGTATTCATAAATCAATTCCAAATTTTATGAAAATTTAATAAATAATTTGATGAGACACCATGATGTATTCAAAAGTACTAATATATTTCATGAAAAACATCATCCCTAACATTTGATACATCCTAGTGTAACTGTAATCTAACTTTAATCAAAGTCTCATTAATATTCACAAAGAGTTTTGAAAAGACCTAACATACTATCTATATGGAAAAAGTGGGTATGCTATAAGAAGGACGATTCTCATGGGGAAAATATTTCAAAAGATACTCAATGTAAGTAACTAATGTCATACTATGACTAATATGATCATATTTGTGAGTAGATGTAGGCTTTAGAGAAGGTTGAGCCTTTATCTATGAATGATTTGGATTATGCAGCTGGCAGATGAGAACATATGCTATGGAAAATAAAAAAATACTACTATAACATTCAACATATTTTTGTATGATGTGTGGTACACTGATGCCAAGAATAATAAAATTCCCTATATTTAGGGAATTATTCTGGAATTATCTTAGGAGGAGGTAGGCTCTTATTAGTAGATTGTGCCTTCTCTAGATGAAGCATATCAATGTATTAAAAAATATATTAGTAATGAGTAGAGGAATTCATGTTCATGCCATGGAAATAACAAGTATGTCTAGGATTAGTGGACTATGAAGGTTAGTTATCGATATTAAGAGTAGATCATGAAGCTTGTTATTGTGATAGGAATCATTGATGTTCAAAATAATCCTTCAACCAATGACTAGAAACCATATGGAACTCACAATATGTCTCATTTATGTTGGTATAAGATCAAGATTATGAAAGGGTAGTATGCCATCACAAATAGTAGGAGAAATATGAGTAGGATTAGAACTAGGTTATGATACTACAAGAAATGAGCTCAAAGTAGAATAATGCAATATATCTAACATCTATAGACAAAATATGCTAGAATGATTTGAGAATATGGTGAAATTGTATGGTCTTATCATGGCATGGTCAAGAAGTATACTCCAAAGGGGCTCAATAGTGAATAGATGAGAATTTGTGTGTGTGTGTGTGTGTGTGTGTGTGTGTGTGTGTGTGTGTGTGTGTGTGTGTGTGTGTGTGTGTGTGTGTGTGTGTGTGTGTGTGTGTGTGTGTGTGTGTGTGTGTGTGTGTGTGTGTGTGTGTGTGTGTGTGCGCGCGCGTGCGTGCGTGCATGCGCACGCACGTGCTCAATATCATAACTGTGAACATAAAGTAAAGAAGAATCAATGTTAGGTATAATAGGATTATAAGGAAGTACATAAAAAATAATGTGATAAATAAGAATGATATCTAAATATATCTACATTTTTATCCTGAGATAATCCACCTAAAAATGGATCATCTAAACAATATCCATCATCATAATTAGGAGTATGGATATCAATAGTATGTGTCAATGACTTTATTAGTTAAATAAGCATGCTGGATTTAGTGTTTAGTCTTTGTTAGAGTGACATGAATTTTATCTAAGAGTTTTTTATGAGACCAAGGCTGTAAAGAAAGATTTAATTGAGAAATTATTCAAGAAGAGAGAAAAAAAGTTATTTTTCAAACTGATCTCATCAGGTTCATCATCATCATCATCATCATAATCTAAGAGATTAGGTGATATATTGCCTATTAGTTTAGGGTGACCATTATAACCTCTAGTAGAGTTTATGAGATAATTAAATTTTTATGATTAACTAAAAGGAATGCTAGGTAAAGGTTTAAGGGTAAGTATTTTAAAAATAGCCCATTATTGAAATTGTTCAAAATTCTAAGGATTGGTGTCTCCTTAAATATTGTAGATACCACCTATTGTCCCCCCAAAAATATCACTCATTTTTGGGACAACATTTAAACTATTTTGGTCTTATAGACCAAAATTGTCTCTTCCCTTTTCAAAATTTGTCTTGGGCATTTAAATTCCTCATTTTTCAAGCTTCTCATAAATCTACGAAATCTGTAGGCTTAAATCTACAGACTCTGTAGGCTTAAATCTATGGACTCTACAGGCTTGAATCTACGAACTCTATAGGAAGAGAAAATCTATGGACTCAGTAAGAAGAGAAAATCTATAGACTTTGTAGACCAAGTTTAATGGGATTTATAGGTTGATTTCTACAGACTTGATTTCTATAGAGTCTGCAAGCAAGTTCATTTCTACAAGTTCAACGGGTTTCACGGTTTCTGTAGGCGAGTTCAATCAAAAGAATTAGTTTCTAACACTTGGTCTTTTTTGGGATTGGTTCAGTGCCTTGGTTCAAACAAAAATATCCATCGGCAAGCATCAACAGTAGGTTTAATGCATTTGGTTCAATGGTTGCTTTAATGTCAAATGGTTTGTTAGTTGATTCAAGGCTTTGTTTGAATCGTTGAACCAAAACTTGGTTCAATGGTTGGTTCATTGTCTTTTGGTTCAATGGTTAGGTCATCACTTCAGTTCAATCAAATGAACCATCGACTTAAACCATTTTGGTTCAAAGCCTTGGTTTAACGAAGAGGTTCAAAGCCTTGGTTCAATGAAGAGGTTCAAATCCTTGGTTCAACATTTGGTTCAACCAAGCAGTTCAACGCCTTGGTTCAACATAGTGGTTTAATAGCTTGTTTCAAAGGAGTGATCTAATGTAAAATTTCAAAGAGCCTCCTGAAGGACAAGTGCCCTTGCAGAGGGCACTTGGTCGACAAAAACACCCTTCAGAAGGGTAATTTTAAAAGAAGGCCGCAAAGGTAGATTCCTTCAAAAATTTTGTTTAAGGCAGACAGTCATAATTCTTTTAGACTTTTTTTTGAAGGAATTCCATCAGACAAAAAGTCTAAAAAAATTGAAGAACTAGTCATGGGCATAGGAAAACCTGAAGGATTTGACAGAGGCAAAGAAAATTTTGTGGACTTTTTGTCCATGGGAATTTGTTCGTAGGAAAGCCCAATGAATAGTCCACTAAAGAAAAGGCCACCAAAGGACACTAAAGGGTGGGTGCCCTTGCAGGGGACTCTCAGCTAACAAAATAAAAGGATACTTCCCCAAAGCTGAAGGGTCACCTTCCCTTCGGGAAGATGTAAAACAAGAAGCCCGAAGGCCATTAAAATATCATTTCTTAAGGCTCGAAAAGGAAATTTATTTCCAAAAAAGTGCCAAATAAAAAATCCAAAGAAGGACCAAGGGGTGACGTGCTTGAAGACATCAAATTCAAGTGACAGGCATGTGAACATCAATTTTAAAGCTCATAAAATAGTTATTGATCCTTTGAATCTACAGGCCCAAATGCATTCATAGAATTCAAGGCCAAGACTAGTAGAAAGTGAAGAAGGAAAAAACAACAAATTGAATCTAGGACCCAATTCAATTAACCAAAAAAGGAGGAATGATGAAGGTAGGATTAGATCACTAGGTGGACATTGAAAGTTGCAAACTTTCAATAGTGGGGCTTGTTTCTTTGCATTGATAAAATCAAATGGGTAAATTCCCCTAAGTTCCAGCCTATCTTCTTAACAGATTCCAATGCAACATGATGTGTTACCGTTCCCGAGTCCTTCTTGAAAAGGATATATATGGGACTCTCTTCTATTGTAAATATATCTCTTTTTGACAATCAGAACAAAACTCTGCCCAAATTGAAAGACACTTCTGAGACTTTGAGTTTAGTTTGTTTATCATATTTTGTTATTGGAATAAGAAAGAAAGTGGTTTTATAGGCTTTGTGCTGTAATATCTTTGTTGTTGAGTAAACTATTCTTATGTCTTTTTCCTTAATATATCTTTTGTTCCTTTAATTTAACAAGTAGAATTAGTGACAACAGTCAAGAAGGTGTCCTAAAGAGTCAATTATGGAGAGACTTTGTGCCCCCATAATTGCCTTTAGCATGTTTTATTTTCATTTCTATGTAAAGGACCTTGGGGTGACTTTGTGCCCTCATTGTCCTTCGTATCTTACTCTTGAGCAATTCAAGTGTAGACTTTGTGCTGCATCTCGATTTGCTGGTTATTACATATTTTGTTACATTTTGTTGTTACTACCTGGAGTATTCTTGTGACTTGCTGAATAGTACTTCTAAAAGAAGAGGAGTGCTTTTTATCATTTTCCTTGAGTTTCTCTTTGATCTTCACACATCATCTCTGAAGAAAGAGAGATGGATGGTTTGTCCTACCCTTGAGTATTATTTTCTGTTTATATATATATATATATATATATATATATATATATATATATATATATATATATATATGAACAAAAAATAATTATATATATATAGGGAACCTCCCCTTGATGAGAGGAAAGATTAGTACCCTTCTAATGTGGTAAATCTACACATTTGGATGACTAATCTTCCTACTTTGGTTGATCAAACCTATTTTGTTTATCAGTATGCTGATCGACAAAATATTCAACCAACAATTTTTGGCAACTCCACTAGGGAATATCTAACATCCATTATCCATTTGTAATCTATCCATTCACCTCCACACTAATCAGAAAAGAATGCATAGTTTAAAGCCTCAAGCTTTAACTGAAGCAAGGTCAATTCTTTTCCATTTTTGTTTCACAATCTGGTAGATTGAAGGTATACACAAAGCCAAAGGGCTAAAGGTATCATTGACCCTGTATTTGAGTTGGTATAACAAAGTGATTTTGATCTATTTACTTCACCATCTCCTCTCTAATGAACCAAGAGCTTTCCTCCCACTAAAGTCAGATCTCCATTGCTAGATGAAGTATCTACTTCTACTTTTAATAAAGCTTTGCCCATAATTACCCCTCTAAGATTTGTTATCCCTCCTTTTCATAATCCTACAATGGCAGTTCAAAGCCCCTGGGGTAATGCTTTTGGTCCTCTCAATCTTACTCCACCTATACATGAGCTTCCACATAGTTCAAGGAAGAACTTCCCCAAATTATATGGTGATGGAAAAGTTCATCCTAATGAACACATTACAGCCTTCAGCATAGCTTGTGGAGTAATCAGAATAGAATTTGAAGATGTAGCAGTCAGGATTTTTGTAGAAACATTACAAGGTGTTGCTGTAGATTGGTTTTATCATTTACAGGCTCAGTCAGTGACTAATTGGAATACTCTCAAAGCTAAGTTTGAAGCCAGATTCAAACCTGTAGAAGATGCACATACACTTCTGGCTCAACTTACATAGATGAAGAAAGAGCCTCATGAGCCTATGAGAGACTTCATAGCCAAATTTGACAAACTAAGAAATATAATCCCTATAATTGCTCAACCTAAAACTAAGAATCTCAAATTCTTTTTCATTAATTCTCAACTACCTAAAGTAAGTTTTCTCTTGAGATGTGCTGGTCAAATAGATCTTGCTATAGATTAACTTTTGGCCACTAAGGTAGAAGATGATCTCATCTTAGTAGAGAAGATAGAAGATATCCAAATAGAAATAGAGCTTCATCATCTTCTGAATATGCATCTATAGGCACCATAGATCCAACAGTGCAAAAATTGGCAAATGAGTTACTTTCTCTCAAAAAGCAAATGGCTCAAGGAATGTCTTCTGCTCCTTCATATAGAAGGACATTCCTAAATCAGTCATATTAGGGCAATGCTACTAGGAATCAAGGGCAACAGAATCACCTTCCTCCCCCACAAGGGAAACTTGCCCTGGAAGCTCCTCCAACCAATTTGGCAATGGGATATCTTGAAGTAGAATCAGAGTTCTCTTTCCAGCCTGAATTGAATCAAAAAAATGACGCTGATCTCCTTGAAGACAATCAAGAAGAATTAGCTAGTGACTCCCACATTGGTTTTCTAAATTATCAAGATGAACTCAGAAGCAAAGGAGAAGCTTTTGATGTATCATATGTAGTGTTTACCAGATCCAAGAACCAGTCAGTCTAGTAGGCTGATAAAGAGAAGACAAAAGAGAAACCATAGCCAATAGTCACAATTGCTAAACATGAAACTATTTTGCCTTTTTAGTTAAAGGATTTGGTAATCACTCAAAAAGCAAATACATCAATTTTCCTTCCCCTTCTACTTCAAATTCACAAACTAGCCCACCTCCCATCCCTCCTAAAACTCATAAAGTTAAATTAACTTTCTCTATACCTAGTTGTATTCATCCATTTGACATAATTGATCATGTCAAAAAGACAAAAATACAAATGTCTGAGTTTGAATATGTTGTTTGGAATAGTAATGACAAATATTCAAACTCTTGATTCTTCAAAGAACATGACTATTCCAAATAATATGGTCATTACTCCCTCAGCTGCTCCTAGAAAAATAAAACCTTTCTATGTTTCCCTATTAATTAATGGCCACAAGTTGAGTAACTTTATTATAGACTTAGGCGCATCTGATAATGTCATGCCAACTAAAGTAACTGAGTCTCTTAGTCTCACACTGACCAAGACATTTGGGAGATGTTTCTCCATGGAGAACAAGCAAGTACCATTGCTGGGGCAAATCAAAGATGCCCAATTTACATTTGCAGCCCTTCTAGACAAGAGAATCAAGATGACTGTCTTGGTGGCTAACGTCCCAACATCCTATGGCATTTTGCTTGGATGAAATTTCTACAAGGACATGGGAGGAGAACTAAGCATGGATCTATCTGAGGTAAGGATCCCTATCCAAGGTGTAATGAATAGGTTGCTCCTTGAAAAGGAAGCAAAGTATGTGGTCACCTAGACATCAGCCCATAAAGCTCAAATTATTTTTGAATTCATAGGTATGGGTAACTATTTTCTATTTATAGATGAAGTGCATGAAACACCTAATATAATTCTTGAAAGTTTCAACTCAGAAATCAGTTCAACAAGAGCAACATAAAAACTAGTAGGCTATAGTATAGACCAAGAAGGATCCTCCATCTCTGATGAAGGAAAGTCTAAAGAAAAATTAGTATCAGATGAGATATGGACTTTGGAATTTGATGGTAGCTGTTCTTCTACCGGTTCAAGAGCTAGGATTGTTTTGATCTCCTCAAGGAGATATGTTCCCTTCATCTTAAAAATTATAGTTTAGCAACACTAACAATACAACTGAATATGAATCTCTATTACTTGGCATGAAGGCTACTCAAGACAAAGGCATCAAGTTTCTTCATGCCAAAGGGGATGCTGAATTAGTGGTTTGTCAAGTGAGGAACCTATACCAAACCAAGAATGAAAGATTACACCACTACCATAACTTGGTTTGGGATCAAATTGAAAGCTTTGATGCTTTCAACATTTTTTCCATACCTAGAGAGTCTAATGACAGAACTGATGCACTTGTTATTTCAAGAATTCTCTTAGTTACTCATTAAGATTTAAAAGGAGATAGGTATATTATTGAGCTGGTCTATAGACCAAGTGTTCCTAACAATGCTGATCATTGGCAAGTATTCAATGATGATCATTGCCTTCCTAGAATGAAAAGATAATTTTAAACAACTACATTTTGAAGGCAGTGAGTCTCAAAAGAATGAATCAGCATCTGAATCCAGTTTAGATATTAACAAAGAATTTTTATAGCTGAAAGGAAATAAAATTCCCAAAGGCTTGGTTTCTCTTGAAAATATATTTGACAAGCATGATAGATTCATCAAACAATAAAAAATAGACTCGAGTTTTTCTTAGGGATTCAATCAAGTGAATCTAACCACTGAAGAAAATCCCAAGATAGTCAATATTGGTAAGTGCTGCACCCCTGAAGAAAGATTCAAGTTCACCTCCTTACTCTGTCAATGCATGGATGTCTTAGCATATTCTTATGAAGACATGAAGTCTCTCAGACCTAATGAAATCTGCCATGACATTCCTCTTAAGACTGACTCAATGCCATACAAGCAAAAATCTAGATAGTATAATCTAAAAATATTAGGTACTATTCTGTCTAAGATACAAAAAATGTTAAATGCTAGAATCATCTTTCCAATCCATCATTCTACATGGATTGCAAACATAGTGCCTATTAGGAAGAAGAATGGTGAAATTTGCATTTGTGTAGATTTCAAAAATCTAAATCAAGCATCTTTGAAAGATAATTATCCTTTGCCAATTATGGATTAAGTGCTACAAACAGTGACAGGTTCAGAGATGTTATCAATGCTGGATGGCTTCTCAAGATATAATCAAGTTAAAGTTGGTAAAACAAACCAACATAAGACTGGATTCACCACACCTTGGGGTACATTTTCATATAAAATAATGCCTTTTGGTTTAATAAATGTTGGCGCTACCTTTTAGAGAGCTATGGATCTGGCTTTTAAAGATGAGAATGGTAAATTCATAGTGGTATACCTTGATGACTTGACTGTCTTTTCAAAGCATTGATCTGATCATGTACGCCACCTACAACAAGTGTTGGAGCACTGCCATCAGAATGGTATTTCCTTAAATCCTAAAAAGTCTATTTTTGGAGTAACAGAGGGGAAACTCCTTAGACACATTATGTCAAAATAAGGCATAAATATTGACTCAGATAGAGTCAAGTCTATTCAAGAGCTTAATTCTCCTACAAGTAAGAATGTTGTTCATTCTTTCTTCAAAAAGGTGAATTTTTTATGGAGATTCATCCCCAAATTTGCTGAGAAGACTAGACACATTGTGAACATGATGAAAGAGAAGAACATATTTAGCTAGACTAAAGAAGGCAAATCAGCATTTTAGGATATCAAAACCACCATTTCTCATGCCCCTACCTTGGTTTGCCTAGATTACAACAAAGATTTCATCATATACAATGATGTGTCTGAACACACTCTTTTAACAATTCTTGTTCAACAAGACAAGGAAGGTATGGAATCTCCTATCTCTTTCATGAGTTGCCCTCTCAAAACCCATGAGATGAAATATTCAAATATAGAGAAGCATGCTTATGCCTTTCGTGAAAGTAGTCAAATATTTTTGCTTCTATATTTCGAATTCACATACTACTACCCTAGTGCCTGACACTATAATCAAGTCTATATTAACTCATCAAGAGTTTGGCACAAAAAGAGGTAATTGGATTACAAAGATCCAAGAGTTTGATCTAGACATCAAGATGACAAATCTAGTCAGGGGTAAAGGCCTATGCCAATTAATTCCTGACAATAAGCTAGAAGACACACAACATGAAGAAACTAAAGTGGAAGAGACACCAATAGTCTTTTTTGTCTCCACTACCAATGAGTGGTATTCATGTATCATTCATTTCCTTACTTATGGTGAATGTCCTGCTCATTTGTCTTACAAAGAAAGGAGGACTATCAAGTTGAAAGCTATAAATTTTGTCCGTTGGGACAATGGCTTATATAAGAGAAGCATAGATGGAGTATTCTTTCACTGTGTAGACAAAGAACAACAAAGCCAACTTTTGAAATCTTTCCACAATCTGGCCTATGGAGGACATTTTTTGCTCCTGTGACTGCTCACAAGATTTTGTGAGCTAGGTATTACTTGCCAACTCTTTTCCAAGATGCACATAAGTGGGTGAGAAAATGTGAACTTTGTCAGCAATTTGTTGGAAGACCTAAGTTAGCTGCTATGCCTCTCAATCTAGTGATCATAGAAGAACCTTTCCAACAATGGGGACTTGATTTTATTGGGAATATGAACCCATCTTCAAGTGTTGAACATGATTATGTCCTTACAGTAACTGACTATTTCACCAAGTGGGTAGAAGCAATCCCAACTAAGCATGCTACTTCAGAAGTTGTATGCAACTTCCTCAAAGAGAATATCATTTCTAGGTTTGGAGTTCTAATCAAAATTGTTATTGATAATGTAGCTTGTTTCACCTCCAAGAGATTACACAATTTTATTTCCATTATGGAATTATACTCACTCTTCTGATTATTTTCCACAAGGAATGGACAAGTTGAATCCAACAATAAGAACCTGATAACTATCATCTAGAAGCTAGCAGATGACAATCAAAGGACATGGCACAAAGCATTGGTTGATGCTCTATAATAAAATAAAATCACACTAAAGAGGGCAATTGTTATGTCTCCTTTTCAACTTCTTTATGGTATCAATGCTTAAATACCAATCACCTTAGAATTGCAAGCCTTGAAATTGGCAAAGGCAATTAAAGATCATACATATGAAAGTTCTCTTGATAAAAGAATCATGTGCCTGACTGAGCTAGAAGAATAGAGAACCATGGTGGTGGACATAATTGCTACACATCAAAGTTTGGTAGAGAAACTCTTTGACCAAAAGGCTAAAAATTGTGATTTCTAGATTGGGGATCAAGTCTTGTTGTGGGACAAAAGGAGAGAACCAAAGGGGATGCATGGAAAGTTTGACTCCCTTCAAAGAGGCCCATTTATAATTCATCAACACATTAGTGAAAATAGATTTATACTGAAATATCAAGATGACACACTCTTTTCTCTACCTCACAATGGGCAGCATCTAAAACATCAACTCTTGAAGTGTCAGATCATTGCATCTGTATATATGTATATTTGTACAATTTTTAATTTTGTTTTGTTTTGTTTGTTTTCTTTTTGATGCCTTTCATTTCTAGGTATCATGAATTCATAACCCAATGGTACAAATGAAGACACTGGATGTTTTGAATTCTACTCCCTTTAATTTTTTTTACAATTGATAGAAGTTCCCCAACTAGAGCCAGCTGTTGTCCCCCAAAAAATATCAGTCATTTTTGGGACAACATTTGAACTATTTTGGTCCTACAGACCAAAATTGTCTCTTCTCTTTTCAAAATTTGTCTTGGGCATTCAAATTCCTTATTTTTCAAGCTTCTCAAAAATCTACGGACTCTATAGGCTTAAATCTATGGACTCTGCAGGCTTAAATCTATGGACTCTGCAAGCTTAAATCTATGGACTTTGCAGGCTTGAATATACAAAATATATAGGAAGAGAAAATCTATGGACTCAACAAAAAGAGAAAATATATGAACTTTACAGACCAATTTCAATGGACTTTATAGGTTGATTTCTACAGACTTGATTTCTATAAACTCTGCAAGCAGGTTCATTTCTACAAGTTTAATGGGCTTCATTGCTTCTGTAGGTAGGTTCAATCAAAAGAATCAGTTTCTAACACTTGGCCATTTTTGAGATTGGTTCAGTGCCTTGGTTCAAACAAAAATCTCCATTGGCAAGCATTAGTAGCAGGTTCAATGCATTTGGTTCAATAGTTGGTTCAACGTCAAATGGTTCATCAGTCAGTTCAAGGCTTTATTTGAACCATTGAACCAAAACTTGGTTCAATAGTTAGTTCATCATCTTTTGGTTCAAAATTTATTTCATCACTTCAGTTTAATCAAATGAACCATCAACTTGAACCATTTTGGTTCAAAGCCTTGGTTCAATGAAGAGGTTCAAAGCCTTGGTTCAACGTTTGGTTCAACCAAGCGGTTTAACGCCTTGGTTCAATAGAGTGGTTCAACAACTTGTTTCAAAGGAGTGATCCAATGTAAAATTTCAAAGATCCTCCCAAAGGACAAGTGCCCTTGTAGAGGGCACTTGGTTGACAAAAACACCCTTCAGAAGGGTCATTTTCGAAGAAGGCTGCAAATGTAAATTCCTTCAAAAATTTTGTTTAAGGCAGATAGTTATAATTCTTTCAGACTTTTGTTTGAAGGAATTCCTTTTGATAAAAAGTTTGAAAGAATTCAAGAACCGACCGTGGGCGCAGGAAAACCCAAAGGATTTGATAGAGGTAAAGAAATTTTTGTAGACTTTTTGTCTATGGGAAATTTCCATGGACTTTTTGTCTGCGAGAATTTATCCTCAAGAAAGCCCAATGAATAGTCTACTAAAGAAAAGGCCACCGAAGGACCCCGAAGGGTGGGTGCCCTTGTGGGGGAATCTCAGCTAACAAAATAAAAGGATACTTCCCTAAAGCTGAAGGGTCACCTTCCCTTTGGGAAGATGTAAAACAAGAAGTCTAAAGGCCATTAAAAGATCATTTCTTAAGGCCTGAAAGGGTAGTTTCTTTCCAAAAAAGTGCAAAATAAAAAAGCCAAAGAAGGACCAAGGGGTGATGCACCCGAAGACATCAAATTCAAGTCATGAGCATGCGAACATCAATTTTAAAGCTCATAAAATAGATGTTGATCCTTTGAATCTACAGACCCAAATGTATTCATAGAATTCAAGGCCAAGACCAATAGAAAGTGAAGAAGGAACATAACAACAAATTGAATCTAGGACCTCATTCAATTAACCAAAAAAGGAGGAATGATGAAGGTAGGATCAAATCACTAGGTGGACATTGAAAGTTGTAAACTTTCAATAGCGTGACTTGTTTCTTTGCATTGATAAAATCAAATGGGTAAATGCCCCTAAGTTCTAGCCTATCTTCTTAACAAATTCCAATGCAACATGATGTGTTACTGTTCCTGAGTCCTTCTTGAAAAGGCTATATATGGGACTCTCTTCTATTGTAAATATATCTCTTTTTGATAATTAGAATGAAACTCTACCCAAATTGAAAGACACTTTTGAGACTTTGAGTTCAGTTTGTTTATCATATTTTGTTATTGGAATAAGAAAGCAAGTGGTTTTTTAGACTTTGTGCTGTAATATCTTTGTTGTTGAGGAAACTATTCTTATGTCTTTTTTCGTAATATATCTTCTGTTCCTTTAATTCAACAAGCATAATTAGTGACAACAATCAAGAAGGTGTCCTAAAGAGTAAACTGTGAAGAGACTTTATGCCCCCATAATTGCCTTTAGTGTGTTTTATTTTCATTTCTATGTAAAGGACCTTGGGGAGACTTTGTGCCCTCATTGTCCTTCGTATCTTACTCTTGAGCAATTCAAGTGTAGACTTTGTGCTGCATCTCGATTTGTTGGTTATTACATCTTTTATTACATTTTACTGTTACTACTTGGAGTATTATTTTGACTTGTTGAATAGTACTTCTAAAAGAATAGGAGTGCTTTCTATCATTTTCCTTGAGTTTCTCCTTTGATATGCACACATCATCTCTGAAAAAAGAGAGATGGATGGTTTGTCCTACCCTTGAGTATTATTTTCTATTTATATATATATAGCCTATCTATAGGTAGCATCCCCTTGATGAGAGAAGAGATCAATCCCCTTCTGATGTGGTAACTATACACATTTGGATGACTAATCTTCTTACTTTGGCTGATCAGACCTATTTTGTTTATCAGTACACTGATCAACAAAATATTCAACCAACACCACCATTATAACAACGTTTAAAATATTGGCATGTTGATGAATCTATGTATCTCATGTAATGTGTCTAAGGTCAACCAATTAAGTTGTTATATGATAATTAGAAACTAAATATCATGACTTTGATGCAAACCCTGATAGGGGAAATTGTGATAGGAAGCCAAATGCAACTTAAAGGAGGAATTTGTCATCTATCATATACTTGGCATGTAATTTGAGTATATTTAAGATTACATTCATAATACCCAAGTATTTTAATGAAATCAAGGGAAGCAATGTATGTACCTAAACCTTCATCAATCAAATCATGATTGACATGGATATCTCCTTTTTAGATAGTAATGAATAATGGAGGATCATCTGCATGAATAAATATTCCATCAAGGATCATTAAAGTGTAAGTAATTTGAGTGAAAGAGAAGTATATATCATTTCATCAACATTGTTAGACATTTATTCACATTAATAAAGGATGATATCTTTAGAACCAAACAAAATGGTTTCTTGTCCCACAAGTTGGGGGTGATGGATGTTAATTTTTAATAAAAGTTGCATTAGATTATTATGATGATGAGGAGAAGTTATAATAAGTTATAAGAAAGGAATTTGATATGGGAGATGCGAAAGTTTGGTTACAATTAAAGTTTTATTAGATAAAGGTGAATGATGTTGAATTAATTCCTTTGAAGGTGTAGCAAAAGTTAATTTTAATTGATGTTGGTAAGGTTTATTGATTGGGACTTAGTTAATATGGGTTGACCAAGTGTGTTTGATTGTGTTGATTTAAATAACGTAGTTGAATTAGTGGTTGTTTATTTTAAAGCAGATAAAGAAATTTTATAAGTAGATGACTTTGGAATTTATGAGTGAAGTAACTTAGTTAGAGGAGGTCTAGAAGTTATATTGATATAAATTGAATTAGTGTCTAACCTTTTCATTTAGTTGGATACATGTGAATCAATAGGTTATGTTGTTAAATTGATTGGAATTATTTTTGTGTGCCCCAATTTTGTAAGATGAGATGAGTAAGAATCTTGAATAATATAGAAAGTTGGGAAATTGTTTAAGTTTAAATTTGGATAAGGATTGATATAAGAGAATACTCTCCTCATATTATTCATATTAATGACATTATCTTTGTGAATTATAGATTTGGTATCCACAAAAATGTAAACATCATTGGTAGTGGGAGGTTGGGTAGTATTAGATTTATGATTAGGAAGGGGATACTTGTAAATAACTAAGTGAGATTTACCTTAGTTAATGGATTCATGTTTATTTTTGGTTTCATGATCCTTAATTTATATCTCATAATCTTATTGACATAAAAAATTAAACATTTCATGATCAAAATTAGGCCCAATAAGGTATTCCATAGAAAAAGTTCTTCGTCGATGATAAGTTTCATGAGAATGGCCCAACTTGCATGATACCAACATAATTTTTGTGGATCATAATAATTTTTGGTAGGTGAGTAGGATCAATATATCATAGTGAAGGACTAGGAAGATGCTTTTGAATATCTATTAAGAAAAGTGGTTTATGGATGTCTACATTATTTACTTGAGAAAATGTAGAAATAAGATGTCAATTATTGGAAATTGATGGTGACAGATTAATCTCTATGGAACTACCAAGAGTAATGTCTTGATTGATGTGTATATAATAATAATTATCTATAACACCATCATTAGTTTTAAGTTTATTTTTATCTTTCATAAGCATTCAAATTATTATGGGAAGGTATGAAGGCTAAAATTGTTGTGTAAGAAAATCTCAATGTTTAGCTTGGTCAAGGGCTTATTCTAAAGATTTTTGAGAAAGAGTCCTCACATGATATTGTAATTTAGGGTGAAGAGAATTAGTAAATAAGTGGAAGATATTGTTATCAGATATGTTATGCTCATATTTTTTAGACAAAGCTTTCCATCATTTAATGAACACTTGGGTCATTTCATATTTTAATTACCTATAATTTTAGAAATAAGCTAGGCTATTTTTAGGAAGTTCATTAGTTTGGAATTATTGAACCAATGTATTGAATAAGTTTCCAAGATAGATATATAAGGGGTTTTGAGTTGATTATACTAGTATAAGTGTCCCCTAAAAAGGTTTTAGCTAAGATCTTGGTGGCAATAAAAGTATTGAGTTTAACCCAATATTTATATAAGTTTACAAAAGCTTTCAAATATAAATCCAAATCAGTGGATCCATTTTAAGTGATAGTGGGAACTATGCCATCTATGTCAATGTTTAAAATTTGAGGAACTAAAGGTTCATTTTTTAAATATTTAATAGCCTTCTTAATAAGTGGTGGTTGGGGTACAAGATTACCATGTGCATCTCTAGGGGGGTTGGGGGAATAGTATTCTTCACCCCCCATTTAGTAGGTTGAGGATGATTTTGGAAATGTATTAATTAGTTTTGTATTTTCATCATTTGATTGGCATTATTAGTTTGAAAATTAGCCAACTGATTTAAAGTTTGTAATAAAAGTTAATTAATGTTAATAGTTTGAGATGCACTAGTAGTTTGAAATGCACTATTAGTTGCATTAATTTGAGTATTAATGTGGGAATTTTGAGTGGACCCACTAGAGGTCATACCTACCATGTTTATGGAAATAAATATCATGGAAGATGAAGAAGGCATGGAAGATAAGGATATGCTAGCATATGAAGCATGATAGAGTAAAAAGATGTGATGGAAGTCCCAAGATGATTTGCACCAAATAATGTACAAAAATTATGTGAAGTTGAAGATGGACCCCCAATGTGAGGTAACATCATGAGGTTATAGATGATTATGCGATCCTTACCCTGATGTTGAAGGGTTTTCATTGATGAAAATGATCATTTGAATAGTGTATTCAAGATCAATTTCATCCTCTATTATAGATATGAACATATGATTAAAGGAAGAAAGAGGAGGAGTCTAATAATTATTGGTTGTAGTAGTAATGTGAATATTGATAAGCTTAGGATTATCTACCACATAATAAATTAGATGAATATTAGAGTTTTTATGAGGATTAGTACGACTCATCATGTTACCCTAATTTTAATGTGTAATTT
The DNA here is from genome assembly GCA_037957365.1 of Torreya grandis. Taxonomy (NCBI): domain Eukaryota; kingdom Viridiplantae; phylum Streptophyta; class Pinopsida; order Cupressales; family Taxaceae; genus Torreya; species Torreya grandis. The sequence goes on along the minus strand of JARHVA010011573.1, from coordinate 18,827 downwards.
TTTCAAATAGTTGTTGCATGATGAATATATTGATAAAATAAAATACTTCAAACACCTATTAGAAAGGTAAAGGTTAATAGTCTAAAAATCATCTAGATTAAGTTAGTCAATTAGTTGGATATGAAATATAAAATAATAGTCTAAAAGCCTACTAGATTGAGTTGGTTGATCTAGTTGGGAAGGAAAGATAAAATAATACTATAGAAACCTACTAGATCAAGATGGTTGATCAAGTTGGGTAAAAAAAATAAAAAATAGTATGGAAACCTACTGTATCAAGATAGTCAATCTAGTTGAGCATATAGGATGAAATAATAGTCTATAAATCTACTGGATTAAGTTGTTTGACCTAGTTGGGTAGATAAGATAAAATAAAAATTTAGAAACCTACTAAATTAAATTGGTCAATATAGTTGGGTAGATGATAAAAATAGTTTGGAAACCTATTGGATTGATTTGGTTGATCTAGTTGGGTAGATAGGATAAAATTATAGTCTAGAAACCTACTAGATTGAGCTATTTAATCTAGTTGGGTAGATAGGATAAAATAATAGTTTAGAAACCTAAAGATTGAGTTGGTCTATCTACTTAGGTAGACAGGATACAAGAATAGTCTAAAAATCTAATGGATTGAGTTTGTCAATCTAGTTAGGTAGATAAGATAAAATACTAGTTTAGAAACTTATTGGATTGAGCTGGTTGATCTAGTTAGGTAGAAATGATAAAAGAATAGTTTGAAAACCTATTAGATTGAGCTGGTTGATTTAGATTTATAGGAAAATAAAAATTTAAAATGTTTAAAACTATATAGTTTAGTGTAATGATAGAAGTAAAGAAAACACATTGAATAAAACATGTATCAATGTTGGCTGATATAGTTTTCAATACAAAAGAGAGTAAAAATAAACAAGGAAAAAACCATAATTTTTTAACTACTAATGCTAACTAATTATCCAAAAATAAGATTAATAAGTTGTGGTAACAGGCTATGTTTGACAATTTAGGATTCCAAAGATACTAGATTGTCTATTGGATAGTGATGGCCCAATTGTTTAGTAAATTATGGAAGAAGTGATATTACCATAAACCATCAAATCTAATTTCAAGGGTAAGCTAGAATTATATTCTAAATTTGAACCACTAATCAATGCACCACACAATCAAATGGATGGATGGATTCCTAATGTTCAATATAAAGAGAAATCCTAGGCATTTTCAAAATATCATGAGGTACATGGAAATTGAATACCATGTTTAGATCTATATTATGGCTATGAGTATTAGGTAAATCCGTTAATGCCATGATATCTATATACAATAGATAAAATTATTAAATAAAATATTATGTATCCATTCATGATAATAAATAAGTAGTTTTGAAACTAGTGGGACACAATTTCTAGAGAAAACTAGACAAGATAAAAATAAAGGCAAAAAGCCAATTTGATTAAAACTAAATTAAATTTTTTGAAAGAAAATAAACAAGTATCCAACTAATTATTTAAAAATTAAAAGTTATTGTAATTACTAAAAAAATAGAGATTAATTTATTTTTCTTATGTTAAAAAATGAGACATATAGAACAAGATCAAGCAGGTTGATCGAATTGAGCAAACAATACTAAATATGATTGAGTTGATCCATATAGTATATTATAAAATTAGACCCAAATAAAAAAAATCAAACATGTCAACTTAGTTTTGTGGCATAAAACACAAACATAGAACTAGATCAAGCTGGTTGATTTAGCTTATTATGTGGGTATAGTTTTATAGTTGACAATTGAGGAAAATAGTAAGATAATTTTTAACTAAAGAGTAAGAATTAAAAATTAATTAAGATTGAAAATATAAATTTTAAGCTACTAATAATAAACCTAGAAGATAGAACAAGATCAACCAGGTTGATTTAGTTATATTTCTCAAATTTTGTTTATAGGTTCATCCAAGCAGGATTTTAATCTTGTAAAAGTAGAAATCTAAAATCATAGTTAATAAATAGAATTGACTAGATCAATCTAGTTTTCTAAGACTTAAAACATAAATATTATGAGTTAAAAAAAATAATCAAATTAATTTAGTTGATTGTGAATAAAATGTAAAAAGTAGGAAAAATGACTAGATCAACTAACTTAATTTAGTTAGTTGAAACTAAAAGTTTTAAATAAAATAATAGATTAGACCAATTTGTTAGATAAAAAATAAAATTCAAAATACTATTTAAATGAGTAGATTGATAGGTTCAATCTATTTGGCCAAAATTGGAACCTGTAAAGAGAAGATAAAACTAGGCCAACCAATGTGACCTTGTTGATTAAAAACCTTGCACCTATGGATAAATAGAGTAACTAGATTGACCAACTTCATATAGTAAGATGAAAATCCTAGATTTGTGGATAGATAAAATAACTAAATCAATCAAATCAATCTACTTAGTTGAAAAATAAACTTGTATTGATAAAATGAAATTTTATCGACCAACTTGATCTCATTTACTATGACTTAAAAATTAAGTATACAGAGGTTAGATTCATGTCAGGTTCACCAAAATGTATGAAATGAACTAGGATGGATCTAAAATTTGTCTTACATATTGAATTCAAAGATTAGAGAAGGTAATATTACCAAGAACTCATTGCATAGTAATTTATATCAAGACATGACTAATTTGGATCTGATAAACCTACCTAAGGGATATCTTATCACACAAATCCACTATAGATAGTTTCAAATCCTCTAGTCAAGTAGTACCACACTATAACCCTATTTAGGCATAAAATACATAATATAAATATATTCTAGTGCTTACTAAAGCTTATGGAATAAAGGGGGATAGTTAACAACACATAATATGTAAAGAAAAATCTAATAAAGTCAATGTAGAAGTAAAATAATCAATGAATAAAGCATTAAAATTATTAATTTTTACATGGCTATCTACCAAATGAAAGAGTAAAAGTTAGGAATACTTATCTTTGGATGAAAATTTCATGCCCCAATCTCTCCCTTGGTTAATGGTGCTTTGAAATAGGTTAATGTGACTTTGTAAGGATGACACTATATAAATCAGCTCTAACCTAAAATACTCCTACTTTGCATCCAGTACTTTCCCACAAGAAAATATTATTTCCTTTCAAGGAAAAACCCTAATTAATGAATCCTCAAGTGTGGAATTTACAAAATTATGAGTTATAACAATGTGAAAAATTAATTATCCTCTATATTGGATTGAAGTTAAAGTGGTATTTATATCCAAGGATTGACCCTAAACCTTATGGAATTTTATCTAACGTGATTGACCAGCTTAATTTTGTTAGGTGAGAGGTCAATTGGGTATACTTAGTTATATAACATACATCAATTCCTTTATAATAAGATAGACCTAGCCAAAATAGTATAAAAATGAATAAACATGGTGTTTGTTTAATAAAGGGCTATTTTTAAAGGGTTATTGCTTAAGGAAGTGGATAGATGGGGTTTTATTGCTTAAGGAGTTTGATAAAAGTAACTTGTAGTGGTTCTAGGTAATGGTAGGGACCAAAAAACTTGTGAAACACCAAAGGTATACCCATCCCTTTTCTAGTTCACCTTTTAAAGTGTGCACTTATAGAGATTGAAACTTGACAGGTTCTTATAAAAGAGAAAGCATAAATAATTGATAAAGTTTAAAAATATTATGTGTATATAGTTACAAATCTTCAAACAAGTTTTCAAAAATCATATTTGGAACTTTATAAAATATAAAGGGATTGATATGTATTCATTACCAAGCTACTACTTTACAAAAAATATATTTTATCTTTTTCAAAAATCATGTATCAAGTTTTAATAATTTACAGTTAGAATCTAGATCCATCTACAATGGTGTGACTCATCATTTGAAAGTGAACCAAGTTTGAGCTTAATAATGATACAAATCTTAGTTTAAATATAGTGATCCATGTAATGGTTCCCACCTTTTCTCTTTTAGTTCAACAAATGGGTCACATGAGAGTTTAGTGACGCTCATTGTTTTGGTTATACTTTAGGAAACCACTCTATTGGTTCCTAGCTTTTCACACATTATAAAGTACTCAATGAGGGTTAGAACATATATATTTAAAACTCAAGAATATAAAATTAGGTATAACATTTAATTTACTCTATTAATTTATGTATCACTATAATAAGGGGGGGGGGGAATGTAGACATTTAAATTTAATCAATAAATGCTTGATAATGCTTGTTCTTGACATATTTGAGTTTCTTAGCCAATTCACTATTTTGTACCATTTATCCATACAAAAGTATTAAAATTATTGAAATTAATGATAACATAGTTTATACTACACTAATTAATTCTTATTTATCTCTAATAAATGTATAATTCACTATAATTCTAGTTTTAGAAGAATTTATCCATTGTATACAAGTGTGCACTATGCAAATAGGGACACACTGTGCACATGTCCACTAGTGTGGAATTATATCCTATGCTCTAATGAATATTTTTTCAAAATCACATGCTTCTTGATGGATTTCCTACAAACCTCAATAGGATGATTACCAAAAATAATTAAAAGATCATTCTATAATATCACATCAAGTGTCTCACTTGAAACCCTTGGTTAATCTATCTATCACTCTCTTGCAAAGGAAATTTTAAAAGTAGATATCTATTTAGCAAAGAACACTATTTTAATTTTTTTTGTATTAATATATTTTTTAATTAAATTTTTAAAAATTTCTTATAGGTTGATACCATATTTTATTAACCATTATAATTAAATTTTCTAATTGCAATCATATGATCTGCCCTAAAGGGAGAACTACATTGGCCTAAGGTCCATTTGGACTATGTAGGAAACACTCAATCAAGAATGGATTTTATTAGGATAGATTAGCCATATACAACTTCCACACTTTTTTCCCCTAGGTATTTGATCTTTTTTATGTACTTTTTTAGGATAGGTTTTGATTTTTTATGTTATCTATACATCTAAATAGGCTCCCCACACAATCTAATAGTATAGATATAGAGGCGACCCAAATCATATTTTTATATCCAATGCATAATTATCATAGAAAATTTACACTAATAGATAAAAAAACACTATGACCCTATTTTTCTACTGCACTCTTATCCCAAAATATGATGAGACATTATTTTAAATTAACTATATGTTTGTAGGTTATCATAATAAATTTCAGATGATCATAGATAGCGAATGAATGACATGTTTTGAATAAATTATTTTTGAAGGAAATATCTTAACCCTAACCATATTTACTATTTTTAATAATTTATTAATTATATAAATTCTACATATCACTCTATTTATATAATATGTTGTCTTATTTGACTTCCTAGATTATATTTCAAGTTTTCATTACTTTAGAGTTATTTTCCTTTCACAATTAATTTTAGGAATAAATTTAGGATTAATTTGTGTCTATATAAGACTCTTTAGGTAATTTACATCCATAAATATCATGTGAAATGTGTGGGCTAACCCAAATAGAGGGTTTTAATTTTAAAAATATCCATTTGGAGAACCTAGGAGACTTTTGGTGAATGTAAACACTGCCAATAACTGATGGTGTTTGATTATATATAGCTCTTTCTAGGATAGAGGAATTTTTTTTATTGAATATAGAGACACTATAACTAGGATATTAAATCATTCATTCATAGTCTAGGGAGATCTAGTATATGTATGATAATAAATTATGAAGGCCAATCTCACACATAGGTGAGTTTTTAGGAGAGAATGTGAACAAGAGGTATATGTGCATGAAAAATTCATGTATATCAAGGATGGGTCAAAATATATATTATTAAGGGTTTAATACCATTATATGTGTATATATTCCTTCATTGTTTTAAAATCATATGGGTAGGTTCATATTAAAAATGATAGAACTAATTCAAGTTGCCTCCCTATTAATTGTATTATATGTGCCTCCCTTTTTAGAGGGAGAATAAATTTTGATACTTAAAATTTTTAAATTTGAAAAAATGACAATATTAGACACATGTTATTGCATGTAAGATAACACTCATAAGTGATTATATCCATGAAATGTCACTCAAAATAACTATAGGTATGATACAATGATTTTTTTTAAAACTAAGGTAAAATACCTTTACTAAAGAGCAATTATTTCTTAAAATTAGTTGGTTAATATATAAAGCAATGTAATGTATTTTTATAACTTAATATATAATATTATATTGTTTTATCATGATCTTTTTGAGTATTTTGGAGGTGATATATGGGTAATATAGGACCTATTTTCTTATGGAAATTGGATGATAAATCCTTTTCTAATTTAATAAATAAATACATAGACCAATAGGTAACTCATAGAATTGATATAAGGCTTTATCCTTTAAAATTTGATGAAAGGTTTGTAAAAATTCTCCCCCATCACATGAATATTATATAAGAGAAAAAATAAAATGCGTAAGGTGCATATTAGGATCTTTGTATCCATTAAAGAATTGAAATGTAGGCATAATAAATCCATGTGGATATGGATGATTGAGTATCCTTCGCACTATCCGTTGGTATAATATGAAATTATTGTCAAACTTGGAATTATATGCCTTATCCTCTTAAGATAAGGAAAAATCTCTATTTTGGAGCTCAACCATTAGAATCATAGACACTATATGGCTAGTAGACATGATTAAAGATTGATTTTAGGTACATTCATAAGTTTAATGTATCCATATATCTCATACATGGGTATAAAAATTTCATTAAACTCATTCCTATTAATACATTTTTTACAATCATTATCACATTCTATATCACTAGAAGAATCATTTTTTTTAAAAAATAATCATAAAATTTCATGTCATTATAAGAACCATTGCATTTAGAAACATAATCACAATTCATGTGAATATAAGAATCATTTAATGGTTTAGAAACATCATATTATATATCAATATAATAATAATTGCATGTCATATCAAAAAATTCATTATAATACATAACATCATGAGAAGCCACAAGTGTATCATTTAGCCATTTTTTTGTATCATATTTCTTAGTTATAAGCTTAATAGTATTAAAATTAATGTTGGTTGATTATATTTTAATTGGATTTATCCTACCTCATGACAAATGGAAATATATATGGAAGGGGGATGAGAATTAAAATCTTGGATTATAGCATTAATTTGACCCACTTATCCTTCCCTACCATTATACAAAGACACATCACTAGTATACTAATAATTAACATAATTGTACACATAAACATAAAAATTACCATCATTCATAAAGTCATGATCATTATTCATATAATAATTATCATTTTTAACACAATCATGATTATCTTCATCTACATTTTTCCATTTTTTTATTATCAAATATTAGAAAATTAGGGAAATATCTACCTAGATATGACAAACTATTGTTTAAAATTAGAATGGTATAGATATGTAATAAATGACAAAAACTAATTTTTAAATTGATAAATATACTAAATATGGAAAGTATAAAGGAAAATATAAACATAACTATAAAATTAAGATGCAAATTATTTATGGATCTAAGACTGACATGGAGGCTATGTTGACTGAGTGAAGATTTAGAACAAGAGTAGGAAGGGACTTTAGATAATAGAAATATAAATGGACAATATAATACTTCAATATTGTATTTATGGATTGAAGGTGTCTTTAAAGTATTATATATATAAAAAAATTATGTTAGTTTCACCTCTTCTCCTTCCCTACCATTGTACAAAGATATATGACTAGCATACCAATCATCAACATCATTATGCACATAATCATAATAATTACCCTCATTCATAAAATCATGATAATAATTCATATAATAATGATCATTTTTCACACAATCATGATTATATTCATCCAAATTTATCCATTTTTTATCAAATATTATAAAAATAAGGAAATAATTACCTAGTTATGACAAATTATTGTGCAAAATTAGAAAATTACAAATATGCAATAAATGACACAAATTATTTGTAAATTAATAAATATATAAATATAAGAATTATAAATGAAAATATAAACATAGATATAAAATTGATATGTAGACTATTTATAGATATGAGATTAACATAGAGGCTATATTGACTGAGCATGGATTTGGAACAAGACTAGGCCAGGATTTTAGATAATAACATTGTAATTAGATAATAGAGTAATGCACTAATGTATTTAAGGAGTGCCAATGTTATTAAAGTATTAGAGATCTAAATTTTTAGGGTTATATTCTAATTTGACTATATGTTCTAAAGACTATGTGTGAGATTTTCATTTGATGCAAAAACTACTATGTAACATTTTATTCACTTAAAACACTAGATTGATGATATAGGAAGATAAATTTAATCACTAAATAAAAATGGGTTAGTGGTTGAAATTATAACCAACCTCAACACCCCATATGTTGAGACCTTCTTACATACCAATACTCCTAAGAGGGATCACCATCTAGTTTTTCCATGCTATGTTGGTGTCTGTGAAATACTACTGCAAAACATTAGACGCTAGTGAAATCCTGGTATTATTAAGTACTTTAATCATGACTTATGACCTTGGAATTCTATCTAGAATTTAGGTCAGGGATACTAGGGTTATATTTAATCACAATTGGAAGAAATAGGTAATTTTATCTCAATATTCAATTATAATTTTAGTGATTTATAGTGTGGAAGCCTCTTGTATGAAAAAAGATTTGAAATTTGTATTTATAGTAATATTTTTTAAATTACTTTAGATGGGGATTGCTAAAATTATGTTCCAACCCTTTCAAGTCTTTTAAATTTTGGAAAATAGTTGTTATTTTATGAGAGGACACTAGTAAAATGGACAATAATAGGGAATGTTATTGTCCAAATAGGGTGATATTGTCCTAATATCAAGATATGTTAAATAGGAAGTGTGGGTTAGTTTTAAAGTGATATTAGGCTACTTGGGATGTTGGATAGAGACATTTTGACATCATTAATTTTAACTAGAAGAATGATTCATCCATTTATAAAGTTATCATAAGGTTTTGGAATAGGTCATGAACTAAGTGTGTTAAAAGGGTGGTCAAAAGTGCACTATTTTAGCTTAAATGTTAATTTATGTGTCTATATTTTTACTTATTTTATTATAATAATGTAATAAAGTGAAGTACTAAATCAAAAGGAAAATTTCATACCTGAACATATGTATGAAGTGAAATCCTAAATGAATTCTACAACATTGAAATGTGCTTCATGAAAACCTACGTTGAAACATGCATAAAATTAGTCCTTGCTTAAGAGGAATATCAATAAGTAGTCAAGAAACATATAAATATAATAACAAATAATGAATACCCCTGATTAGATATGTAAACTACTATATTTTATTGGTGTAAAAACTTGTGGTTGTAGAGGGTAGGACTCTTGGATATTCAATTTAAATTTAAAATCCTAGATTAGATTATGCATTCCCCAATCCTCATTGATAGGAGAGTGTGATTAATAACTCAAGGTTTTCATAACTCCATCATCACATTACCAAAGTAGTGAAGCAATTTAGAACTATTTTATGAATTCCAATAGAATTTTTTGGTGTAAAAAATGGTGCAAAAGGGTGAAACAAGCACTAAAAATGGAACAAGGCTCATTTTTGGTGCAAAACTAGTGTAAAAAGTTAAGAGTAATCTGGGTCTCATGAATACAATATGGATAATGACAAATATTTCCATTCCATTTAGGAAACTAGTGTAAAAATGAGCAAGGAAGGAGTCATACAATGTGCACATTCCCCTGATTTAATATTTACTGTATATGGATTTTTAGACCGATTAATAATAATTGATATTATGAGTAACAACCCGTGTGTTAAACTAGAACACATGCCACACACGAGGCCCCCAAATATGAAAAAATCAGAGATAAAACTTAAGTGTTTTATAGAAACTAAAAATATAAATTTTTCATATGTCATGACCTATATTACTTGAGATTATGAGAATTTTTAAAAATGACTTTTTATAGGTACTAGGATAAAAACCCCTATTTTGACAAAGGGGTACTCTCCTATCAAAATGGAACACTATTATCTGAAATTAATTTCTTGGTAATTTTTGTGTATATTATGTGATCCACTATGACATATAGAATTATGTCTATGTAATATATGTAAATGACATTTATGAATTATATAACACCTTAGTCTTATACACTTGGAAAATACAGACCTTGGATTTTCCTCTTAGTTCTAAACCTTTCATGCTTACATAAGACTTAACTATCTCTCTATTCTTATTTCCTCTCTTAGTTTGAATAATATCATTCTGATGACCTAGGCCTTATATCTTTCCCATAAATATGTAAACCTACTTTTCTTTCACCTCTATAAGTTCTAGACCTGCACCTATTTTCTAACTGCTTGGACACTTGTGTCCTAATCAGATGCCTTTGTCGATGCAAGTGTCCTATCTGAACACAAGTGTATAATTCCCTAAATTCATCTAATTTATAAATGAAATGTATCATCAAAGGTTAGCTTGAGTTATTTAATGTGAGATATTCTTCAAGAAGATTGGTATAAATATAAGATCAAACCTCATTCATTCCTTGCCTAGAAAATCCCTAAAGAGACCAAGGTAACTTATCAAAATCATTATATTAAGAATTAAAGTGATCAAAAAATTCCTTATTTTATCTTATTTCCATATCAATCACAAGGGAAACACATCTATAGGTTTTAAGTATTGAAGGAGTATCTCAAGAGATATATTTTCCAAGTTACAAGATAGGTCACTATTGTACTTGTTTTCCACATATTGTGCCCTTGTGCACACACAAACCAACACATTAGGGAAGCCTACATTAGTATCAAGCCCTATTAAAATTAGTGGATATGTAGGAATCACTAATTGACAAATGGGTATTTGGGGTTAGTTGAACACCATGATCCCACCAACCCATTTTTATGAAGGTCACTATGAAGATGAAGAGATAGGGTATTATCATTTGACAAGGAATGATAGTTCATAACCCAAATATTAATACACTAGAGTGAAGGTGAAATAGAAACCAAAATGATCTAGGTGGTTTCATCTAGGTTTAGTAGTTATTCCATATGGGATGCCCATGTCTGATCCAAATAGTAGCATCAATACAATCATCCTAGGCTAATGTAAGTGTCTGAGGCCGCATAATAACTTAGTCAAAAATTTGGTGACTTTTATAAAATATTATTCCAATCTACTTCATGTCTATTCTAGATCTAAATTTTTATGAACATAAGATAAAAATAAGTATTTTGTTTTTATTACCATTACAATATCTAGCATAGTGTGTTTCCCTATTTTTAACATATCTTAGTATAATAAATTCAGTATATTGTATCTAAGTTTTGAAATTAATTATCTATCTATAGATATATATATCACCCTTATGCTTATTTATTTATATATTATTAACACTATATATCCCATTAGGATCCATATCTAATTAAGGGGTAAATATTTGGTGAACCCAATTCATGTAAATGCAATTTTTTATGATTAGGTTTTTTTAGTAAACTAGAGTTTCAAATTATTGCACATTTTCAGTTCTTACTTCTATTATTTTGTACATAACCTTGGTGTAGCCCTAGATTGGGTGGTATGCCTATTGAACACATTGAGATTCCTCTTTCACCACCTAAGATGACTAAAACCAATGAGGAATCTAATATTACAAATCATGATGATACCAATGTTGAGAATGAGTAACATACTGATGAAGTTATCATAAAAGAAGATTATAATAATGAAAACCATGAGTCTAACAAAAATAATGAACATGATCAAATGGATTGTGAGCAAGTGCAAGCTATTTCATTATTTTTTGAGAGTATTCATCAAAATCCTGAGGACCTTGATGAGATCCTTAAGACTATATTCGAAACTAAAAATTATAAAGGCATAACTAAAACATCTCTCCCCTTTGATACTTAATTGATTCCTACAACTACTTGTGGTATGGGTTATGTTTTTAAACCATTTTTTCCTTATAGACAAACTATTATTTCTACATCTACCATGGGTTTACCAAATGATTCAACTCAAATACCCATTTATATTACTATTCAGGCCATGTTTCCTTTCCCTTTAGTAATTAATAAGCTTACTAATCTAAATACAAATGGGTATACAGTTCAAATACTCATTAAAGATATAAATAACTTGGAGGACAAGGCTAAAAACATTGAAAAAAAGGATTTAAAGTATCCTCGTGATATTTATTCATAAGATATGTTGCATAACCCCCTTTCACTTGACATATATTTTCACTCTTTTACAGCTTGTTTTATTTCACCTAAGTTCACATTTTTTGATGGCAAGGGTGATCCTAGGTAGTATTTTCAATCCTTCTTTGTGGCATGCCTTTATTATGCCTCTAATGATAAAATTTTGACCAAATAAATTTCTAAGAGCCTTAAAGATTATGATTTGAGGTGGTTTTATGATTTACCTCTTCAATCTATGAAATAATTAAAACCTCTCGTAGATTAATTTTTAGCACACTTTTCCATTAATATTAGTGAAAATATTTACTAAGCCTAAATTATAAAAATTAAATAAGGAACCAATGAAACTGTCAATGAATATGTCTTGAGGTACAAGATAATGTTGGATAAAATAAAAAATCCAATTGTAGATAAATAACTTCAAGACATATTCAAGTAAAGTTTTCTTGATCCTTTACATTGTGCATTATATTCAAAAATTTCAAATCTTTTGATGAATTATGCCATGTTGTGAGGAACTGTGAAATGAAGCTTATTTCATTGAATAATCTTAAGTATGTAGCAAACACACCAACTACATATACATCCAATACCAAGTTTACTATCAAACCAAGTTATAAAGTAAAACCTCTTGAACCAAAAAATTAAAAAACCACCATGGCTAATATAGTTTCACATTATCTTAATCATTTGGTATTATCTAATGCACCATGGACATAGTTTGTATGTTTACCTAAGCCTCCTACCTTACCTTTACACCTACAAATGAGGTTACTACCTTGTTATTTATACCTTCTATAGGTACCTTTGATATGTTATCAAGATAACTTTGGATACATACACTTTAAGTAGTACCTTATATAATCTATAGGTGTGTTAAATTCATTCATGCTAATTGATTAATTATAATTTTTGGAGTTCTATATGAGTATCTCTTGAGAAATAAATATTATACCTAGATAGTTAATTACCTAACCTATTAAGTTTGAACCATCATAAAAGGGTAAGAAACATGCAATCCCATTTACTAGACAACAGATAATTGAGAGACCATTACATCAAATATACATAATGGATTACAAAAAATACTCATTTATTACACACCACATTCATATATATATATATATATATATATATATATATAACACATACACATGTTACTCTTACTACTATTCCAAAGAAACCCCATACTATCCAAAGATGGTTTCCACAAACCCCTACTACTACTATCCCTTCATGACCACAAAATATTATTATATATACATAGAGCATCATAAATATAATAGTGATAAATATTGCACCTATACATGATCCTTGGTAGTACCACCAATATATTACACTAGGTATCGAGTGGGAATATACCTATGATCATCCATTGGATGAGATCACAGAGTAGTCTTTTCGATTTCAAATATTCCAAAATACCAAAAAAATTAAAATATTCATAAATCTAAAAATATATTCAACATGTACTGATATTATTATCTCCTTGGCATATATTTTGTTAGTTCCATGTTGATGGAAAACATATCAGTTATCTTGGCATACACATGAGTTTCACACTTCTATTTGAGTGTGATACATGCATACACAGATACATATTTTATGCACTTGTGGATGCTAGTATTTTTTCCTTATCACATCACTAGGATATTGGGAAAATATACCTTATTTGATCATGATACATCCATGTTATATCATTATATTATCACTTTACATTACCATGTTTGAGTTTATGTACTTATGAATGCCTTTATCCATGCTTATATATTTCATAGTGTACTTGATGTGCTATGTACTTTACATTTTTTTAACACATTTGATCCATGGGATAGTATGCAATGTTTATGCTATTTTATTATTCTTTCATTTATCCACTTCCTTGAGTGCCTTGCCTTGTGTAAACATCTAAAAGTGGTATTTGAATGCTAAGAGTATTACTTCAAATATACTATTCCTATCTTATCCCTAGACCTATCCTAGATAATTTACCACACTTTTACAACCATTATTAAAACCACATACATATATAATCATCTCAAACATAGTCCCAAGATAGATTTCCCAGATCCCAACCTAGTGTGCCCAATAGTCTGCCTATTGGACACTACCACCACATTAAGGACACTAGAGACACATGATACTAGTGTCCCCAACTTGGTGATAATGTCCCTTGCCCTAACTCTCATAATTGGATATATTTAAACATGTGTACCCCTCATAAGGTCATCCTAAGTACATTTTATTATCCATACAAGATTTGAATCTCTATAAATACAAGACTATTTGACATTTATTAACTAAATGGAAAATAGATGTAAAAATCCTATCCAAAAAAGAAACAAGTTGAGAAAAATTAAGGTATTTGATCCCTATTCTGACCTAATTTTTCATACTACCATCTATAGTATCCCTAAGCCCATATTTAAAAGATGATCAATCTCAAGAACACTCAAGGAATTCAGGACCACTCTCATTCTAGCATTCACTTGCACTTACACCAAGCACTAGGTGGGAGAACTACATCGGTATTGATCCCTCCTTAGAGTATTGGTATGTAGAAAACTCTCTTCATAATGGGGTGTTGAGGATGTCCATCCTATCCTATTAATGAACACATATTTTTAGCTCATGGTATTCTTAAAATGAGGATTAGGGTTAGTACACTAACTAATATTTTAGATTCATAATACAAAGTAATAGATTTTATGCAGCATGAATAGAACCTAGAAACACAAGCATAGGTGCTCCTAAAAAATAGGAACATTCTTGTAAAGAGGACACTAGATCAACATGCTTATATTGTCCATGTGGGGTGCTACTATCTAGTGAGAAACAAAGTTAAGGGACCCTATTAATGACAATCAAACCTGTCGAAAACCTAGTTTTCAAAACCTAGATATTCCATGATAGTCACTTTCTAGATAAGTCTCTATTTATGCATATTTTTTACTATTTTTATAAATTCAAAATAAGTCAAAATACATAACAAATTAATGGTTAATTATTACATATTATTTAACTGATTTAAACATCTCAACCCTTTAATATAAATTAGGATTTATATTGGTAAAACTCTAAAAGGTTAAATCATTTGGTGATCCTGAATTACTTTGAATATTACTTCAAACCCTAGTTTGCATTAATCTATTTTTTATGCAATAAATTAGCTCTGCATACTTTTGGTTTTCTAATTTTTAAGACAACTTGTCACATCTTGATTTCTCTCTAATCTTAATAACCTTTTGATTCATGGATTATTATGGTTATTATTTCATTAAATACTATTTGAATAATTTTTATTTCACATGTTGGTTATGAGATAGTTATATGTTTCTTAATTTATATTATTGATTATCTATAGATTTAGTTATACTTTTATATGGTGTACATTATGATCACATTTTTTAGTTTATAAATATCATTTTATGGATTTCATATGTTTCAGGATAACTACCTTCATTATTATGAGGTGGATACAAGACAAATCCATCCCTTAAAATGTGATAGTGGGAGGGAATCATTTAATATGATAGTGTATATGGAGGCATTGGGGATAATAGAGGGAAAGGCTAGAAACCCACACACACACCACAATAGATTAATATTTTTTATTCATTGTTGGATTTAGATAGATGTAGTACGCCTTTTATGATATCTACATTTATATGATTACTAACATGCTTTTTATTATGATCTTGTTTTATATTTTATGATCATGTTGATTTAGATGCGTGACTTCACTAATCTTGTTATCATGCATTCTTATCTCATATGATGTTATTGCTTGGTTGAATGATTTAATCTATACCTGTCTTAATGTGACTTACCACTGTCTTGGATATAACTAAGTGTCTTATAAACATTGTTTTGTTTGGTATTCATAGAAATAAGTATTAGATAAATTACAATACTTTAATTTATCAATTTGTTAAGCAATTTATTACTTCTTATAAAATTTTAATATTCATATTGCTAAATTATGGGTATATTGTTTAAATGACTAAGTGAAGTCATTGTGTTAAACCAATGTGTTTATGACTAATATTGAAGATCTTACATTGTATAGTAATATATATTGAAATTATAATTGTTGAAATGATATTTTTTAAAATATCATTATTTTAATTTAATGTTATTATGTGTTTAAAGGTTTTTTCTATGATTGCATTACCATTCAATTATATAATGTTTGATAGAATTTCTAGTGGGTTGAAGGTCTAGTTATTGAATCTATGCTTGTCAACATTATCATTGGAAGTAATAAGGCATGTTGGATGTCAAATCCTTGAAAATGTCATGTCAAGAATTAAAAATGAATTCAATTCTAGATAGGACGATGACATGATTATCACACACATAGATTTTAAAACTTAAGTGAGCGCATTCAAAAATCATACCTTACCATTATTACACCATGTGAAGAGTTAATAATGAAGGGTGGGAGAAATATTACACTTAAAGTTTATTTAAAGCTATTGGTTTTAAGTATTACTAGGGCTAGGTGAATTCCATTCTTGGCTCAATCTTTCAGGCTATTATCAAAAGATGGGAGGTGATAGGGAAATAATAGATCTAACATCCTGTTTGGAGGTCTAGAGCATGAAAAAGTTTTAGAGGAAGTTATGAAGAGGGGGTCTCACCAAATTTATGTAGAGTCATTGGTCACATAGATAACATATCAAAGGAATTCATTTCAATTTATAATAAGAGGGTTATGGAAATAATAAGAATAAAAATCTCTATAATCTAGGAGCTGATAGGTGAAGTTATAGGAATGTCATGTGAATGGGATAAAGCCATCAAAGATCAATTGAAAAGAGGTTTTTTTAAACCAATGATATCATTAAAATGGACAAAAGGGGGTTCTCCCATTTAGATATTCTATGACACTTGCTTGAAGTCTTCTTTAGTTAATGAAGTATATAACCCTTAAAGGTAAGTATACTCTCATTTTCTTGCATCATTTCCTCTTGTTAAACTATTTCCAAGGATTTAAAATTAACTTATCATATTTAATTATGAATTCCATAGAGTATATTGCACTTTCATACCAAATCAATGAATCCAATCCTATCATCCATCAGGGACTCATTATCTTATTAGTAAAACATAGTGAGACTCTTTGGGGTAAGGAGGTCCCATCAAAGGGGTCCTCCATAGAGGAGGACTCACCTGAAGAAGATAATACATTAGGATCTAATTTCTTGATGCCTAAATTTTCCCCTGTTAGCCCTAATTCTAGTATCTCTACTATGGATCCTCCCTTGAAAACTCACTGTCACCAAGTCTAAACCCCTTATGTTAGAGGAAATAAAATTGGTGGAGGTGGTAGATAAAGGAAAAACCCCTTGGTGAAGGTGATTAAAACAAATAAGGATAAAATATAAGGATTTAATAATAAATTATATGAGGCAGGGATATGTTTTGTAAGTTTAATCCAAGATTGAAACTCCATGAATAAGGTCTCCAAAATGATTCAATCTTTCTCTCAATTGGCAAGGGCTGAAGATACTCCCCCAAAACAACTTATTGAGGAGGCAGATACTTCTTCCATAAATCTCCCCTTCAAATAACCCACTAAGAATACCCATGTGAAGGAACAACTATGGAAGAGACCAAGAATGATCCTACCTAAGGAGGATGTAGAAGGACGGAGCAATAGAACTAGAACCAAAATCACCAAGAATAGATAGGTTAAAAAGGAGAAGGAGAAGGAGAATTATAAGGAGATAAAGGTTGGTAAGGTACTTATGAATGGATCCCACCTTTTGGAGTATCTTCTCCTTTTATTTCCTTTTTTTTTTCCTTCACATCAATAATTAGCTACTATTCTTGTTATTTTAGTTTTTAGTTCTCAGTCCATGGGGCTTGTTTCAAATTATTTCAATTTTTTTATAATCTAGTTCCTAGTCCTTGTAAAACCAAGATTTTTACCTAATAAAATAAAAAATAATGTTTTATGAATTTTTATAAAGTTTATTGAATGGAAATTATAGGAAGTTGATGTTAGTGTTAGTGAAGTCAATGAACATGCATAATTCTAAGGACTAGTATAATTATTCTTTTATTATTTAATGATGGAACTTTAGAGATGATTAAGATTATAAAATATTCGTAACTTGAGTTAAAAATCATTTATAAAAAAACATTATTTGGACTTGAGGTCTTCTTCATGAGAAAAAGATGGAGGATTATTAGTTATGTTAGATCTTTGTTTGCATGCATAGACTCAGTCATAATTTTGGCTGAGAAGTTTTGGAATTTTTGGTATGATGGAGGAGAATAAAAAGGGTTTAATGGAGGCTTAAACAACATATAGATAATTAAAAGCAAAATAAAATAATGGGATTGGAGCTACAATGGAAAACAAATATGATTCATGGGCATTTGAATATCTCATTTAGGTTAGTGATGTATCTGAATTCCTAGTTGATTATTTGGATGAATTTTGGTAATGAATTTATAAAATGGTTTAATTTAATTTAATTATTATGAAAGGTAAAATAAAAAGGGGTAGAACCCATCATATAACACTAAATCCTGGGTTAAACAACCATAGTTTTACACAATTGTTA
>JARHVA010011572.1:22500-44617 GCA_037957365.1 Torreya grandis | reverse complement strand
CCAAGTCAAAATTTAAAGTAAACTGGGTAACCAAAAATCCAAGGCTACTAAAGATTGAAAAACTCAAACAAGTAAACCTTAAGTAAGAAAGGCAAACTCACCAAGTCAAACCAAGGATACATGTCAAAAAATATGGGAATCAAACATCAATGTGAAATTAGTAAAAATTCTTAAGTAAACAAAGATGGGCAAGCAAAAATGGTAAAACAACATTGATGAGTGAGAAGTATCATTCCTTACTCAATCATTAATGGAAAAGGTGCTTAAAATGGAAAACAACATTGATGAGTGATAAGTAACAAGCCAACCTAACTCAATAATGTAAAAAGTACATGGAAATAGAAATAGACTCAGACATCCACAAAAATGGTAGTATAATAATGATAAATAGTAAAAGGAAGTAAAAGATATCAAGAGATGTAGATCAATGGTGACAATAAAGTAATCCATAGTTACTCAAACATATTGTCTTGCTCTAAGGATAGATAAAACTAGAATAAAGTAGTGATATCATATTTTTAAGATACAAAAAAGGAAGTATAGAAGATGGAAAATATATTTAGAATCACATATGCCTATCAAGGGGGGAAATGAAATGGGTGAAGAGGAGAATGAAGAAAAAACCAAGGTAGAGGAACTCTTTATCAAAGTCAAGACACTCAAATTAGGTTTGCTAAAATAAGAGGACTTTCAACATTAAGGACTTTGAAGAACTTCTCCTAGCCACAAAAATCTTAGATTAACAAATAAAGTATGTAGATCATCCCATGAAGTCTATATGAAGGAAAATTAAAAGAGACCTACCCTCCCACAATGTGTTCCCCATTCCTTAAGACCCATTATAGAGCCGTCGGTCTACTAGAAAGATTGGGTAATTATGTGAGAAATTAGATAGTACCATAGAGTTTTTTAAAATTCTCCTATTACAATCTACTAGCATACCACACCCCAATGGACTTGAACTTTATTATGAGGCTAATTGTGGAATTTTAGCTTCGATTAGAGATAGGATATGTACTTGTAATCATGTCTTTTGGTGTGATTTTTGACTTTTGAGATTTATGTCATCTTTTACATATCATTGCCTTTTATTTAAAATTATTTGGAATCTAAATTTCTTTATGGATTTTTCTATTTCTCCTCAATATGTATTTAGAAAACCAAATATGGGGGATAAAGATGACTTTAATTTGAATACTTGGGACTAGGTTGTTAAGAGAGAAAATTCAAAGAGCATAATGTCTAAGAATCTATAAATATAGGTAAAAGAAAAGTGATATCTTGACTTCGACCTTGGTTTTTCCAATGTGGAGTGAAAGGAAAGGAAATCAAGAGGAATGAAACATGATTTTTTTTAATTAATTTAAATTACAAAAAATGTGATAAAGGGTAGAAAGGGATACCATGATAATAAAATGTGATTCCTTATCATAAGAATGAGTGAAATGGAGGAAAAAATGATAGCATATATTTTAATGCAAATTTCATCTATTAAAATAAGTAAAAGCTAAAGTTGAGAACAAAGATCCTAAACTCATAACTAGTGCAAAACACATTCTAGAAAAGGAATGATAAGATGGTGATTTTATGAGGAAGGCCAGGTCCTATCCATGGTCTTACACTATAATTCATAAAAGAGAAACCCACTAAGGTGACAAAAAGTATTATAAAAATAAATGAGAAAAGAAAAAGATGTTATCTGTGAGGAATTTTAGGTCCTATTCATGGTTTTATACTACAACTCACAAAAGAGAAACCCAAGGGGTGCCAAAAAGGTGTTAAAAAAAGTATGAAAATAAAGAGACTAAAAGTACATCATGAGGAATATGGGGTCCTATAGGTGATTTTACAATACAACTCATGAGAAAAAAGGAAAACCAAAAGACCAAAAGGGAGGACTAAGGTTTGTGAAAATAGAACTACTATAAAGAGTGAGACCTGTATAAGTAACTTACAAAGAGTGTTAGATAAATAAAATATAGAAAAAATGAAAACAAGGGAAGGATTTAAGAAAAATACTTTTTGAGGAATTGTGCATTGGTGGGCTCTTTAAAAATATGACCTTCATTGGCTTAAAGGTGATAGGTACTTGGACCAAGAATATATTTGACTACATAGGGACCCCACCATTTTTGGGTGTATTTACCTTCTTTTTTCATGAGTGTAGCCTAATTTAAGGACAAGATAAACAACATTAAATGTGAAAAATTTAAAATGTTTGTTATGTTATTTGTCATTATGGGCCTTATATTGGTGATTGTGTTGAAAATAAAAAATATAACATTTATCTAGGAGATCAAGGGCATGAAGGTGAGTTTCACATAATTATTCATCAGGTATGATACCATAAAGAGATATACATAAATATGGAAGCTCAAATTCTAATGGAAGGACTTATTTAGAATCATAGACTAGAGAGAATTGTATTGCCCTAGTGGAAGTACATATGTTGGTTTGATAGGCCCAGAGAGTAGGATAGAGATAAAGATGCCAATCCATGCAGGTTTCACGAATTATATTTTGGAAAATTTTATTAATAATTTTGTTTGTGGCCTCAACTTGGACATTAAATTATAGATGATAAGGTGTGTAAAATTTGTGATTGATTTTAAATTTAGCATAGAGTTGTTTGACATTTTTTTTTGAAATTACCATCATTATCTAAAATGATAGTTTGAGGGACACCAAAGTGGAAAATGATTTTATTAAGGATAAATTTGGAGATGGTGGTACTAGTGACATTAAAAAGGGGAATAACCTTGACCCACTTGGTGAAATATTTGATTTTTTAAATTATAAATACTACACATCTTAAGATCGAGGTTACTTGCTGATGAGATCTAATCCCCACATGGAGAATGGATAGGGAGATTTGAAAGTTTGAAGCTTGGATAGAGGTGAATAAATTATATTATCATGAATTTGGTAAGGAGTATACTTTTTAGCAAATTTGATAGCATCCTTTTCAAGAGTAGGATAAAAGTATCCCATACATAGGCATTTGTGGGTTGTAAAATGTTCACTATAGTGACCATTGAAAATGCCCCCATGTGCTTGTTAAAGAAGAGGAAGGACCTCATATTTCATAACACAATGGATCAAGGTACCTTCAAAATTATGATAATAGAGGATGCTATACGAAATACATACTTAAAATCTTGTTTATGAATGTGAGTCTTTTTATAAGAGTCTAAGTTAGGAGGATAAGTTTGGTGTTCCAAAAATTAAATGATATATTTATACCATGGGTTTTGTTGAATGGTGATAGCCTCAATGTGGTAGATAATATAATATTATGGTTTAATATAAGATGGATATTTTATTATTTGGATAAGAAAAGTGAGATCTAAAAGAACTTGTTGTGGATGAAAAAGAGATGTTGAAGAAGCAAGGGAATCAACAATGGAATTTTGATCTTGAGGGATAGGCGTGGTGAAAGGAATAAATTATTTGGTGAGAGTGGTTGTAATTTGATGATAAGAAATTATTTTCTCTCTTTTTAATTGGTAATAAATGTTGACTTGGAAAAAAATGAGTTGAGAATTGCCTAAAGCATATAGGTATTGGATATCTAAATCAAGGGAAACTTTCATACCTAAGATTAGAGATTCATACTCTACCACATTGTTAGTGACATCAAATTTTAAGCAAAAATCTAAAGGGATGATTTTTCCAAAAACACTTGTAAGAATGCAAGCTCCCTTAGCTCCTTGAAGGCATTTAGCATCATCAACATGAAGGGTCCAAATATCTTCATGTATATCAACAATAATTTTAGGAAGTTATTCAATAACTACTTTGGGTTTAGTAGTATCGAGGAGGATAGTTGATTCATAAAGATTACTTGTTTCAAGTTTGGTAGTGAAGTTGTCAAAATAATATTTAAGAAAAATATCTTGATTGAGACCTTTAATATAGAGAATATTATCATTAGGAAGATTATCTTGAAGGTGATTAGTAGCAGTCATAAGAGCTATGACAAGTTGATAAGCTATGATTTGTCCTTTGAAAATGTTTTGAGTAATGATTCAAAGATACAAAACATAAGGAGGAGCATCAATTTGCCAATTCTATCTCTAAGAAGAAAGGCTTTGGAGAAAAAGTGATGAAGGGGGTCAGAATGAATGATAACATAAGTGGTCTAACAAAACATATAATATCAAAGCTTTTTAGCTTTCAAATATATGGTGAGGCAATCACATTTGACTTTTGTGTAACAATTATCATAATTGATGAGGCTTTGACTAATGTAGTAGATGTCATACTCTCTTCCAGTATCATCTTGTTGGGAAATCATTACCCTAACTAATACGGGTGTGGAAGAAGTATATAAAATCAAAGGTAAATTATTTAAATGAGGATGAAGCATAGGTAGGTGAATGAATGATTATTTCATATTTTCAAAGGAATTTTGACAAGGTTCAGTCCATTCTAAAGCATTATCTTTCTTAAAAAGAGAATTAATGGAGTAAATACAATAAGACATTTTGGGGATGAATCATCTAATTGCCCCAAGTTCATCGAGATAAGTGTGAATCTTTAGAATAGAACATGAGATGGGCATGATAATGATATCACTAATTTTCATAGGATCAATGTCAATGCTATGAAGAGAGACTAATAATCCTAATAATTTTCCAAATATGACACTAAAAACACATTTATAAGGATTTAGTCTAACTTAATATTTAAGAAGATGGTCAAAGATGATGGAAAGATTAGAAAGATGAGTCTTACATCTTTTAGATTTAGAAATGAGGTCATCCACATAAGTTTCTACAATTTTATGGATAAGACCATGAAATATATGAGTCATTTCCCATTGGTAAGTGGCTCAGACATTTTTGAGGCTGAATGGAATTTTAGCATAGTAATAGGTGCCCCATTCCATGGTGAAAGTGGTCTTATGTTAGTCGTCAGGGGCAATGTGAATCTGATTATAGCCTAAGAAGCCATTCATAAGAGAACATTTATTAACTAGTTGTGGAATTGATAGGCATTTGTTGAAGGTAAAGGGAAATTATACTTGGGACAAGCAAGATTAAAATTATGAAAATCAATGTAGATGTGAATGACCATAATGAACTTTTACCAAATGGGAAATATGTTAGAAACCAATTAAGAATAATCCAATGGTTTGATAAAATTAGCATCAAGAAGTTTGATAATTTATTTGTGACATAATGTAGAAACTTTAGGTGGAAATTTACACTAATTTTGATGCAAAAGTTTGGCATTAGGATAAGTGATGATATTTTACACCACAATTCTAGGGTAAATAATAGGTATGTCCTCATAAGACTAGGCACATATCTCATGATATTTATAAAAAAAAGCTAAAATTATCATATTCAATAGGTGAGAGTTTACAAGAGGTGATAATTAGTCAAGGGCATGATGGAGTACCATATTTAATATGAGTAGTCTCTTCGATAAGCATAACATTGCCATATTGGAAGTGGTATGGTGCATTTGGTAAAGAATAAATTGGATTAGATTTAGGATCAATGCTAGCAATGAATTTGTTGAAACAAGGAGATTTAATTTTTAAATTCCCAAGTTTGTGATGTTTCTAAGGAAGTTGAGGTTCTCAAGCATGAAGTAATTTAAGAATAGATTCATCACTAGGCAAAGTGGGAAGAGGACCATAATTCTCAACATCTAATTCAAGATATGGAATTTGATTACTATGGCGATCATAATCAGAATGTATTTGACAAACATCAATGGAATTAGCATCTAATGTAATCTTAGGAGTAGGAGAAGTAGATGGATCAAAAGGGATTAGTGTGTCTTTAGTTTATTTGATGGGGGAAGGATCAAATGTAATTATTAGATATGTAGGTGGTGTAGAAGATGTAATAATCTTTATAAGTTCAAAAGGTATGATTTGTTTTACCACCCAAGGAGTATTAAGAAGTGGAGAATTATCAAGAGGCACATGACCTTTAGGATCTAATTCATGATATGTGGAAATGGTATGAACATCCTAGTTAAAGGCATGTATTTGAACTAAAGTTTTTTGATAATGTTGAACATCCAAGTCTTGAGATTGAGCTTGGGCCATTATGTAGTTATCATCATAGGTTGGAGAACTTGTACATGCTTGAGATTTAGGGTGAGTGTAAGAAGGAGAAATCCCAATATCATTAAATTTATTTAGAGACATGATGAGAGGATCTTGGAATAATTTGGCCACTCTATAATCATTGTAAGTGAAGGCATTTTATAGTAAATAAGACTCCTAAGTATTTCATGGAGGGGGAAAATTAGTGATCTCATTAATGAGAGGAATAGTGAAATCATGAGGTAATGAAGAATGAGTAAGCCACTTTGAGATATAAGGAGGTAAATTAGTAGCATTAAAATTATGTTTCAAGTTATTAGGTTCATCATCATTTGAATAAAAAAGAATTACTTGTAAGTTAGGATTGATGTTGATGAACTCAGGTAAGGGATCACTATTGATGGTAGGAATGGTAGGGATGTGATATTGAGATTTTGGATTAAGAAGTTGAATACTCCAAGGGTTGGGATCAGCCTCATGCTTATAAAACTTCCATTATGTAAGAATTAAATGCATTGGATATTGGAAGAAGTGATGACCCTCATTCTAGGAGTCTAAGGGCAACCAAAGAGCATGTTATAAGATAAAGTCAAATCAAGGACCACAAGTTTAGTTTGAATAGTCTTAGGTCTAATTGTTAGGGTAAGCCAAATACAATTGAGTGGATTTCGAGTATTCTTATAAAATTCATGACAAGTAAGGTAGGTTTGCTTGAGATGATCCTTATTATAACCAAGTTATTAGATAAGCCATAAAGATGTTACATTAATATCAAATACTTCATCAACTAAAACTTTTCATATCAGGGTAGTATTAATGGATATTTTAATGAATAATTATAGATCATTAGCATGAAAAAGGATATCATCATTAATTATTTCCTTTTAAATAAATTAAATATATGGTTTGTAAGGACACATGGTTTCAATTGTATATACATTGGTAGGTTGAGGTTCAATAGAAGGTGGTTCTTCATATATAGAAGATGGATCTTCAATTTCATGTAATTGTTGCATAAGGGTCTTGTGATGATAAGAGGAAGAATGAAAACTCCATGAGTTAAATATTGCAAGGAATGGAGGTAAGTTATTCAAGAAAGTTCTAATAAGATTTAAAAGAATAATCAATTTGAGTTTTAGAAATTAAGGTAGATTTTTAAGGAATAAAAGTGGTTGGGGGTTTAGAAGGAGGAGGTGGTTCCTTATGGGCTTCTGAAGCTATATTTGAGGTTGTAGTATCTTTGAGAAGTTATTCCCCTAAAGATGTTTTCTTAGGTTTGGTGACAGGATCTTTGTGAGACATCTTGTGATGATAATTGACCTTAGCAGTGTTAACATATTGAGAATTTTTGTAATATTGGTCATAGTCAGCATTAATAGCACAAAAATCCTTGGTATTTTATTGATTATTAGTTGTGGAAAAATATTTTTGTTATTCGAGGAAGAAGATTTGAAAACTTGTCATTTTTGAGAAGTGATGTTGTACTCTTGATGATGAAGATTGATCATGGATTCATGATTAAAGTAATCACCAAACATTTAGGAGACAAAAAATTTAGTGAGACCTCTACAAGATTCATGGGAATGATCAATGTCAACATGGAACCAATAGAATTAATTAGGGTCATACCACTTTGGAGGATTATTAGGAAAGGTAAAGGCTTTAGATGATAGTAAAAATTGTTTCATTTACTTCATAGTGAGTGGTGTGTGAAAATATGAAGAAATGTAGGTTTGGGTAACTCCTGGTTTAGTTTTCTAAGTATTACCAATGATAAAATTAGTAAAAGTTTGAAAATATTCTTTAAGGAATTTAGGATTAGGTTTGAATTGTTTCATGAGAAAGTCTTGACGTTTAACTTGGTCAAAAGCTTCATTAAGTGCTTGGGGAGAAAAAGTTTGAACCTTATATTGAAGAGAAGGATTTAAATTAGTTATAAAGAGTTTGAAAAAGTTATCATCAGTCATGTTATGATCAGCTTTATGAGATAAATATTTCCATCTTTTGATAAAATCATGAGCTGATTCAGTGGGAGATTGATTAATATTGATGAAATGACTAAGATAATTTTCACAAAGATCATTATGTTGAAACTATTTGACTAAAGGATTGACTAAATCCTCAAGTTACCAAATTTAATGTTGGGGAAGTTGGTTGTACCATTATAATACATCGATGGTGAAGGTTTTGACTAGAAGTTTAGTTGTGGTGAAAGTATTAGCTTGGACCCACTTTTTATAAAGATTTCCAAAGGCTTTAAGAAAGGATGGAGGGTCTTGAGTCCCATCATAATTGATAGTTGGAGATATATTAACAATATCAATGGACATAATGAAGGGAGATAAAGGCTCATTTTAGATATTTTGAAGCATTTTGTTACTCATTAGATGCTGAGGAATAACATTACTTGAGGCATATCTAAGAGGTGGAGGAATATAATTGGGATTGGCTTGAGGATGAATAGTCAGAGGTTAATTAGCCATATTTATCAAATTACATTATAGTTACATCATTTGAGAGGTGTTAGAAGTTTTCATTATATTAATTTGTTGTATGATTTGGGCAAGAAGTTGAGTGATATCAATTGGTGGGTTGGTATTTTTAGGAGCACTCCTTGAAGTGGTATTAGGGAAAGGGTTATTAGAAGATGGATTATTAGTGGGATTCTATGTTAGAATTGTGTCAATTGCTCCCACATTAGTTTGAAGAGTTTAAAGATGGGAATTTTCTTGATAGGTATAAAAATGATCATTGTTAGGTTATGGAGCTAAAAGCTTCACTGATGGAAATGGAGGAGTTTGCTGAGTTGCAGAGCAACTGACGTCGGTTAGGCCAACAGATGTTGGTCATATTCAGTGTGCAGAGCAACTAACATCGGTCAGACAGGAACCGATGTCGGCAACCTGTGTGTGCGTGTGTTTGCATGTGCTTCCAAAATTGGTCTAATTTTAGACGAACAATTAGTTTGCATGTAAAAGACTAATTTTAGTCTTATGTCTACATTTCCAATTATTGTAATTAAGAAGTCTAATTATTGTTTGTATGGGATCTATTTAAGAGACCCATGGGGCTTTATTGTAATGTGAAGGATAAAAAGGACTTGCAAAGGCAAGGAAAAGGGTTCTTCCAAGGTGTGTAAGATCTAGAGGGTCTACAAGTGTGCAAGACAAGGTTGATCTGCAGGTTGTGCAAGATCAGGTAGAAGATCTACATGGTAAGTAAGGTCAGTTGATCTGTAGGTGTGTATGTGCAAGGTCAAAGGAGATCTGTGGGTAGCAAGATCAAGGATATCTGTAACACAAGGAGCAAGATCAGGGAGATCTACTTGGAGTACTTTGAGTACTTGGTGGACTGAAAGTAGGCAACAATGGTTGAGTTGATTATCACTTACTGGTGGATGGAACAACTCTATGTTTGAGTTGTGGTTGTAATTGATTGTGTGAGAGAGAGAACTCTTGAGGGAGAATTACTGGTACACTCAAGAGGTGTGGGAAGAGTGTGATTTATTCATTGTATTTCCTTCTAGAAGAGTGTTAATACAAGATTGTATTGTCTCTCATATTCTGTGCTCTTTCTGAATTCTAGTTACATATTACTTCTAGTTTAATTCCATGTTTAGTTGCTTATACAAGGTAATCAATTGTGCTCTTAATCCTAACAAGTGGTATCAAAGCCTGGTTCAGAGTAGGTTAGTGTTTGTTGATTATAGGTCACTCTCAGGGGTTTCTGATTGAGTGGGAGTAAAGCAATGGTAGAAAAAAGTACACTAAGAAATTCAATGGCAAGAATTATCAATTACTATATTTTGGAAAGAAAGAGTAGGTAAAGAAAGATTGTTGGTTGGTAGAAGATCAGCATGAAGGAAATAAAGAAGCAAATGATGCAAGTATTGTTGCATGGGATGCTCTTATATGTTCTTTGGATAAAGTAGAATCTTGGGTTTTAGATTCTGTTGCCTCTTTCCATGCAACCCCAAATAGAGTATTTTTCCATGATTATGTCCATGGAGACTTTGGAAATATTTATTTAGGGGTTGGTGAGCCTTGTCAAATTGTTGACAAAGGGGAAGTGTGGCTGAAATTGTAGATGGGCAACACATGGGTGTTGAAGGATGTCATGCATGTCCCAGTCCTAAAGAGGAGTCTAATTTCTACAAAAAAGTTGGGTGATGAGGGTTGCATAGTTAATCTCAACAGTATAATCTTGGAATGTTTCCAAGGGTGCACTTGAATTAGCATGTGTTAAGAAAGTAGGTACTCTTTATCTATCTACTTGTATTACTGATTCTCCTTCTATTTTATCTACTTCAGAGGTAGATGCAAAGATGTGGTTCTGTAGGCTTGGTCATATGAGTGAGAAGGGAATGCATGTTCTTGAGTCAAAAGGTAAGAGTTTAGATTCGAAAAGCATAGATCAAGATTTTTGTAAGCAATAGAAAAAAGTGAGGTTTCTTGTTCTGATGCTACAAGAAAGGATCGAGTTTATTGCATAAAGAGTAAATCTGATGTTTTTGACAAAGTGAAGAACTAGAAAGCCTTGGTTATCAAGGAGAAGATGATGGACAGAGATTAGCTTAAGGGGATGAATAATTTTGAGTAGGGTAGTGTTTATTTGGACAAGGTTATGATCCAAAATGAGCTCATTGGTAAAAATCATCACTCATAGGAAAACATAGTTACTGACGTCGGTCAGGTGAGAACTGGCATCAAACAGGTAGGAACCGATGTCGGTCATGTGTAGACCAAAGTTAGTGATGTCAGGTAGGTGGACACTGACATCGGTTAGGGAACTGACGTCAACAGTCAGGTCGATCACATGGAACTGACATCGGTCGGGTGTAGACTGAGAGGTGATCGAGATCGGTCATTGTCAGAATAGATTTTGGGTGGATAGCAAGCTATCAAGGAGTCTCAAATACCCATGAGGAGGACTGAAAGGGTAAGTAAGCCTCAAATTCATTATTCCCCTTCTTTACACTACTTGTTACTCACTGATGGTCAAGAACCAAGAAGTTTTGAAGAGGCAATGCAGGTAGAATCCAAGAAATAGTGGGAGCATGGCATGAATTCTTTGGAAGAGAACCAAATGGGAGATTTGGTAGAGTTGCCAACCGGGATGAAAGTACTAAAAGATGAATGGATTCCTAGGTTAAAGAAAGGAGAGAATGGACACATGAGACAGAAGGCAAGGTTATATGGTCTTGAGCAAGCTCCAGGATAGTGGTATATGTTTGACAGGTTTATGACAAAGCATGGCTTTAGTCAATGTCAATGCAATCACTGTGTTTATTTTACCAGGTTGGATAATGGTCACAACATTATCCTATTACTGTATGTAGTGTATATGCTTATTACAGGGTCATACATGCAGGGAATTGCTGAGCTAAAGATAAATTTAGTTCAGAGGTGTGCCAGGAAGGATTTAGGAGCAGAAATCCTTGGCATGAGTATTTATAGAGATAGGGAAAGTCACAGGTTGATTTTGTCTAAAGATGATTATGTGAATAAGGTAGTGGAGAGGTTCAATATGTAGGATGCAGAACCAGTTAGCACACCTATGGATGGATAGTTCACAGAACAGTGTCCCAAATCACATGATGAGGTTGAGTACATGTGTACTAGAGTTGAGATTACCCAAGCAGTGGGAGTTGTTAGCAAGTTTGTGGCCAATTTGGGAAAAGAGCATTGGAAATTAGTTCAGTGGATTCTTAGGTATCAGAGAGGGACCAATAGTAGGGATTCATGCTATGCAGGGTTAGGCACTTCTCTACATGGGTATGTAGATTCGGATATGGCAGGTTACTTGGATGACAGGAGAAGCACCACAGGATATGTGGTGGATGGTCTTCAAAATTGAACTTAAAGAGGGATACAAGCTAGGAAACAGAATTAGACAATGTATAGGTATAGTTACAGGTGTAGCTATTTATCTCAAAGTGGGAGATTGTTAGGTTGTGGAGTTAAAAGATTCACTGATGAAAATGGAGGAGGTTGCTGAGTCATAGAGCAACCAACATCATTCAGGCCAATTGACATCAGTTATATTCAGTATGTAGAGCAATCGACATTGGTTAGGTGGTAGCTGACATCAGTCAAATAAGAATCGATGTTGGCAACCTGTGTGTGTGTGTGTGTTTGCATGCACTTCCAAAACTGGTCTAATTTTAGACAGACAGTTAGTTTGCACGTAAAAGACTAATTTTAGTCTTGAGTCTACATTTCTAATTATTTTAATTAGGAAGTCTAATTCTTGTTTGTATGGGATTTATTTAAGAGACCCATGGGGCTATATTGTAATGTGAAGGATCAGAAGGACTTGTAAAGGCAAGGACAAGGGTTCTTCCAAGGTGAGTAAGATCTAGAGGGTCTGCAAGTGTGCAAGACCAGGATGATTTACAGGTTGTTCAAGATCAGGTAGAAGATCTACATGGTAAGTAAGGTCAGTTGTTCTATAGGGGTGTGTGTGTAAGGTCAAAGGAGATATGCGGGGTAGCAAGATCAAGGAGATCTGCAACACAATAAGGAGCAAGATCAGGGAAATATACTTGGAGTACTTTGAGTACTTGGTGGACTGAAAGTAGGCAACAATGGTTGAGTTGATTGTCACTTACTGGTGGAGGGAACAACTCTATGTTTGAGTTGTGATTGTAATTGATTGTGTGAGAGAGAGAACTCTTGAGGGAGAATTACTGGTACACCCAAGAGTTGTGGGAAGAGTGTGATTTATTTGTTGTATTTCCTTCTAGAAGAGTGTTAATACAAGATTGTATTATCTCTCATATTTTGTGTTGTTTCTGAATTCTAGTTACATATTAATTTTGGTTTAATTTCATGTTTAGTTGCTTAAGGTAATCAATTGTGCTCTTAATCCTGACAAGTGGTATCAGAGCCTGGTTCGGAGCAGGTTAGTGTTTTTTGATTACAGGTCACTCTCAGGGGTTTCTGATTGAGTGGGAATAAAGCAATGGTAGAAAAAAGTACACTAAATGGAGAAATTCAATGGCAAGAATTATCAATTACTATATTGTGGAAAGAAAGAGCAGGTAAAGAAATATTTTTGGTTGGTAGAAGATCAACATGAAGGAAATAAAGAAGCAAATGATGCAGGTATTGTTGCACGAGATGCTCTTATATGTTCCTTGGATAAAGTAGAATCTTGGGTTTTAGATTCTGTTGCCTCTTTCCATGTAACCCCAAATAGTGTATTTTTCCATGATTATGTCCATGGAGACTTTGGAAAGATTTATTTAGGGGTTGGTGAGCCTTGTCAAATTGTTGGCAAAGGGAAAGTGCGGCTGAAATTGTAGACGGGCAACACATGGGTGTTGAAGGATGTCATGCATGTCCCAGTCTTGAAGAGGAGTCTAATTTCTGCAGAAAAGTTGAGTGATGAGGGTTGCATAGTTACTCTCATAGTGGAATCTTGGAAAGTTTCCAAAGGTGCACTTGAATTAGCATGTGGTAAGAAAGTAGGAACTCTTTATCTATCTACTTGTAATACTGATTCTCCTATTTTATCTACTTCAAATGTAGATGCAAAGATGTGGCTCTATAGGCTTGGTCACATGAGTGAGAAGGGGATGCATGTTCTTGAGTCAAAAGGTAAGAGTTCAGATTTAGAAAGCATAGATCAAGATTTCTGTAAGCAATAGAAAAAAGTGAGGTTTCTTGTTACTGATGCTACAAGAAAGGATCGGGTTTATTGCATAAAGAGGAAATCTGATATTTTTGACAAAGTAAAGAATTAGAAAGCCTTGGTTTTCAAGTAGAAGATGATGGACAAAGATTAGCTCAAGGGGCTAAATAATTTTGAGTAGGGCAGTCCTGATTTGGACAAGGTTATGATCTAAAATGAGCTCATGATTAAAAATCATCACTCACAAGAAAAAATAGTTACCGACATCAGTCAGGTGAGAACCAGCATTGAAAAGGTAGGAACTGATGTTGGTCATGTGCAAACCAAAGTCAGTGATGGCGAGTAGATGGAAACTAACATCAATTAGGGAACTGATGTTGGCAGTTAGGTCAATCACATGGAACCAACATCAGTCAGGTGTAGACTGAGAGGTGACCAAGATCGGTCACTGCCAGAATGGATTTTGGGTGGACAGTAAGCTGTCAAGGAGTCTCAAATGCCCATGAGGAGGACTAAAAGGGTAAGTAAGCCTCAAATTCATTATTCCCCTTCTTTACACTACTTGTTGCTCATTGATGGTTAAGAACTAGGATGTTTTAAAGAGGCAATCCAAGTAGAATCTAGGAAATAGTGGGAGCATGGCATGAATTCTTTGGAAGAGAACCAAATGGGAGATTTGGTAGAGTTGCCAGCCAGGATGAAAGCATTGAAAGATGAATGGATTCCCAGGTTAAAGAAAGGAGAGAATAGACACGTGAGATAGAAGGCTAGGTTATATGGTCTTGAGTAAGCTCCAGGACAGTGGTATAGGTTTGCTAGGTTTATGATAAAGCATGGCTTTAGTCAATGTCAATTTAATCACTGTGTTTATTTTACCAGGTTGGATAATGGTCATGACATTATCCTATTATTGTATGTAGTGTATATGCTTGTTGCAGGGTCATACATGCAGGGAATTGCTGAGCTAAAGGTAAAGTTAGTTCAGAGGTGTGCCAGGAAGGATTCAGGAGCAAAAATCCTTGGCATGAGTATTTCTAGAGATAGGGAAAGTCACAGGTTGATTTTGTCTAAAGATGATTATGTTAATAAGGTAGTGGAGAGGTTTAATATGTAGGATGCAGAACTGGTTAGCACACCTATGGATGGACAGTTCACATAAGAGTGTCCCAAATCACATGATGAGGTTGAGTACATGTCTACAAGACCTGAGATTACCCAAGCAGTGGGAGTTGTTAGCAAGTTTGTGGCCAATTTGGAAAAGGAGCACTGGAAAGCAATTAAGTGGATTCTTAGGTATCTGAGAGGGACTAGTAGTAGGGATTCATGCTATGTAGGGTAAGGTACTTCTATACATGGGTATGTAGATTCAGATATGGCATGTTACTTGGATGATAGGAGAAGCACCATAGGATATGTGGTGGTTGGTCTTCAAGATTGAACTTGAAGAGGAATACAAGCTAGGAAACAAAATTAGATGATGTATAGGTATAGGTACATGTGTAGTTATTTATCTCCAAGTGGGAGATTGTCAGGTTGTGGAGCTAAAAGCTTCACTGATGCAAACAAAGGAGGTTGTTGAGTTATAGAGAAACTGATGTCGGTCAGGCCAATTGATGTCGATCATATTCAGTGTGCAGAGTAACCGACATTAGTTAGGTGTTGACTGACATCATTTAGATAGGAACTGACGTCAGCAACCTCTGTGTGTGTGTGTGTGTGTGTGTGTGTGTGTGTGTGTGTGTGTGTTTGCATGCGCTTCTAGAACTGGTCTAATTTTAGACAGATAGTTAGTTTGCATGTAAAAGACTAAATTTAGTCTTGAGTCTGTGTTTCTAATTATTGTAATTAGGAAGTCTAATTATTGTTTATATGGGATATATTTAAGAGACCCATGGGGCTGTATTTTAATGTGAAGGATCAGAAGGACTTACAAAGGCAAGGACAAGGGTTCTTCCAAGGTGTGTAAGATTTAGAGGGTCTGCAAGTGTGCAAGACCAGGTTAATCTACAAGTTGTGCAAGATCAGATAGAAGATCTACATTGTAAGTAAGGTCAGTTGATCTGCAGGTGTGTGTGTGTGCAAGGTCAAAGGAGATATGCAGGGTAGCAAGATCAAGGAGATCTGCAACATAAGGAGTAAGATCAAGGAGATCTACTTGGAGTACTTTGAGTACTTGGTGGACTAGAAGTAGGCAACAATGGTTGAGTTGATTGTCACTTACTGGTGGAGGGAACAACTCTGTGTTTGAGTTGTGGTTTTAATTGATTGTGTGAGAGAGAAAACTCTTGAGGGAGAATTACTGGTACACAAAAGAGGTGTGGGAAGAGTGTGATTTCTTCATTGTATTTCCTTCAAGAAGAGTGTTAAAACAAGATTGTATTGTCTCTCATATTCTGTGTTGTTTTTGAATTTTAGTTACATATTACTTCTAGTTTAATTTCATGTTTAGTTGATTATACAAGGTAATCAATTGTGCTCTTAATCCTGACAAGTGGTGTCAGAGCCTAGTTCAGAGCAAGTTAGTATTTGTTGATTACAGGTCACTCTCAAGGGTTTTTGATTGAGTGGGAGTAAAGCAATGGCAAAAAAAAGTAAACTAAGAATGGAGAAATTTAATGACAAGGATTATCAATTATTGTATTGTGAAAAGAAAGAACAGGTAAAGAAAGATTGTTGGTTGGTAGAAGATCAGCATGAAGGAAATAAAGAAGCAAATGATGCAGAGATTGTTACACAGGATGCTCTTATATGTTCCTTGGATAAATTAGAATCTTGGGTTTTAGATTCTATTGCCTCTTTCCATGTAACCCCAAATAGAGTATTTTTCCATGATTATGTCCATGGAGACTTTGGAAAGATTTATTTAGGGGTTGGTGAGCCTTGTCAAATTGTTGGCAAAGGGGAAGTGTGGTTGAAATTGCAGATGGGCAACACATGGGTGTTGAAGGATGTCATGCATGTCCCAGTCCTGAAGAAGAGTATTTAATGTAGGAAAGTTGGGTGATGAGGGTTGCACAGTTACTCTCACAGCTGAATCTTGGAAAGTTTCCAAGGGTGAACTTGAATTAACATGTGGTAAGAAAGTAGGCACTCTTTATCTATCTACTTGTATTACTGATTCTCCTTCTATTTTATCTACTTCAAATGTAGATGCAAAGATGTGGCTCTATAGGCTTGGTCACATGAGTGAGAAGGGGATGCATGCTCTTGAGTCAAAAGGTAAGAGTTTAGATTCAAAAAGCATAGATCGAGATTTCTGTAAGCAATAGAAGAAAGTGAGGTTTTTTTTAACTGATGCTACAAGAAAGGATCGGGTTTATTTCATAAAGAGGAAATCTGATGTTTTTGACAAAGTGAAGAACTAGAAAGCCTTGGTTTTCAAGGAAAAGATGATGGACATAGATTAGCTCAAGGGGCTAAATAATTTTGAGCAGGGCAATGTTGATTTGGACAAGGTTATGATCCAAAATGAGCTCATGGGTAAAAATCATCACTCATAGGAAAACACAATTATTGACATCAGTTAGGTGAGAACTGGCATCAAACAGGCAAGAATCGATGTCAGTCATGTGCAGACCAAAGTCGATGATATCAGGTAGGTGGACATCAACATTGGTCAGGGAATCAATGTTGGTAGTCAGGTTGATCACATGGAACTGACATCAGTTGGGTGTAGACTGAGAGGTGATCAAGATTGGTCACTATCAGAATGGATTTTGGGCAGACAGTAAGCTGTCAAGGAGTCTCAAATGCCCATGAGGAGGACTGAAAGGGTAAGTAAGCCTCAAATTCATTATTCCCCTTCTTTACACTACTTTTTGCTCACTGATGGTCAAGAACTAGGAAGTTTTGAAGAGGCAATGTAGGTATAATCTAGGAAATAGTGGGAGCATGGCATGAATTCTTTAGAAGATAACCAAATGGGAGATTTGGTAGAGTTTCCAGTCGAGATGAAAGCACTAAAAGAAGAATGGATTCCCAGGTTAAAGAAAGGAGAGAATGGACATGTGAGATAGAAGGCCAAGTTATATGGTCTTGAGCAAGCTCCAAGATAGTGGTATAGGTTTGACATGTTTATGACAAAGCATGGCTTTAGTCAATGTCAATGTAATCACTGTGTTTATTTTACCAGGTTGGATAATGGTCGCGACATTATCCTATTACTGTATGTAGTGTATATGCTTGTTACAGGGTCACACATGTAGGGAGTTGTTGAGCTAAAGGTAAAGTTAGTTTAAAGGTGTGTCAGGAAGGATTTAGGAGTAGAAATCCTTGGCATAAGTATTTCTAGAGATAGGGAAAGTCACAGGTTGATTTTGTCTAAAGATGATTATGTGAATAAGGTAGTGGAGAGGTTCAATATGTAGGATGCAAAAATGGTTAACACACCTATGGATGGATAGTTCACAGAATAGTGTCCCAAATCACATGATGAGGTTGAGTACATGTGTACTAGACCTGAGATTACCCAAGTAGTGGGAGTTGTCAACAAATTTATGGCCAATTTAGGAAAGGAGCACTGGAAAGTAGGTCAGTGGATTCTTAGGTATCTGAGAGGGACCAACAGTAGGGAGTCATGTTATGCAGGGTCAGGCACTTCTCTACATGGGTATGTAGATTCAGATATGGTAGGTTGCTTGGATGATAGGAGAAGCACCATAGGATATGTGGTGGTTGGTCTTCAAGATTGAACTTGAAGAAGGATACAAACTAGGAAACAAAATTAGATGATGTATAGGTATAGGTACAAGTACAACTATTTATCTCCAAGTGGGAGATTGTTAGGTTGTGGAGCTAAAAGCTTCACTGATGCAAATGGAGGAGGTTGCTGAGTTGTAGAGCAACTGACATCAGTTAGGTGAATTGATGTTGGTGATATTCAATGTGCAGAGTAACCGACATCAGTTAGGTGTCAGCTGACATCTGTCAAATAAGAACTGACGGTGACAACCTGTGTGTGCATGCATTTGCATGCGCTTCCAGAACTGGTCTAATTTTAGAAGGATAGTTAGTTTGCATGTAAAAGACTAATTTTAGTCTTGAGTCTGTATTTCTAATTATTATAATTAAGAAGTCTAATTATTTTTTGTATGGGATTTATTTAAGAGACCCATGGGGCTCTATTTTAATGTGAAGGATTAGAAGGACTTGTAAAGGCAACGATAAGGGTTATTCCAAGGTGTGTAAGATCTAAAGGGTCTACAAGTGTGCAAGACCAGGTTGATCTGTAGGTTGTGCAAGATCAGGTAGAAGATCTACATGGCAAGTAAGGTCAGTTGATCTATAGGTGTGTGTGTGTGTGTAAGGTCAAAGGAGATTTGTAGGGTAGCAAGATCAAGGAGATCTACAACACAATAAAGAACAAGATCAGGGAGATCTACTTGGAGTACTTTGAGTACTTGGTGGACTGAAAGTAGGCAACAATGGTTGAGTTGATTGTCACTTACTGGTGGAGGGAACAACTCTGTGTTTGAGTTGTGGTTGTAATTGATTATGTGAGAGAGAGAAATCTTGAGGGAGAATTATTGGTACACCCAAGAGGCGTGGGAAGAGTTTGATTTCTTCATTGTATTTCCTTCTGGAAGAGTGTTAATACAAGATTGTATTGTCTCTCATATTTTGTGCTATTTCTAAATTCTAGTTACATATTACTTCTGGTTTAATTCCATGTTTAGTTGCTTATACAAAGTAATCAATTGTGCTCTTAATCCTGACAATCATATCTACCTACTTCATCTTGAGGTGTGATTTTCACCATGTTACAATCCACAAATGAAGGAGGGGAGGAGGTACTCCAAGAGTAATGGTCTCTTGGGAGTAAAACAGAGGGGAAAATGAACATCCCATATAGTATCTAAATGGATTCAAGTTGTCTAAGAAGATTCTGATAGGGGACTTCATGATGATTAAAAAAATTTAAGAAAATGCTAAGGAATAAAAACAAATAATTGAGTTAGACAGATTGATAGGCAATAAGAATATATATTTGACTAAGTTGACCTAGTAATACAAATTTGGGAAAACAAAACCTGATAAGAGTACATAGTCAACTAGGTTGACCTAGTAATATTATATGACTAGTAAAAGAGATACAAAGTCTATTGGGTTTACCTAGTACTTTAGGTAGGGGAACAAATAGTTTTGAAGAGACTATGTCAAAAAAAATGACTATGTACTAAAAATAGGGAAAAATAATGCAATGTAATTTGAATCAAGAAATGAAAGGAAACACACAATAAATTGGGTGAATGAGGATGATAAAATTGAGGCACACAATATAAAACCTTTCACCAATACTAGATAATGCAAATTTTTACAATACAACATACAATGAGTAAAGATAAAGCAATCAACTAAAAATAAAATGTTAACTAAGTGGTCATCCTGAATTTTGTTAGACTATTAGAGTGTTATTTTAAGTGTGATAGATAAGTTGGTAGAAATAAAGGAACTAAAAATCAATCTATGGATGGTTTTAGGATGTCTAGGATGAAAGGGATCTATATTGGCAATGGTGATGTCTTGGTATTGGGTCCTAACCCCTAGCTTCACAATCCCACAATGATAAGGGTGACTGGTGCTTTGACAATATATACCATTAACCATATGTTTATACTTGACCAAAAAACCAAGTGGACTTCCCCCTAGGTGATGAAATCCAAGTAGGTAAGCCTTGGGTAGATAATTATTTAAATACATTATAAATTTATGTGATTTGGTAGTGTGTGAAAGAAATAGAAAAATAGTGCAACTAAATGGTATATTAAAAAACCACCTAATTAGACTATGTGATCTATTCTAAGCATGAAAGTAACTAAAAGTGAAAGTGTGAAGTAATTACTAGCATATAGATTTTAATTTCTAATTTTAAAAATAGTAAAATGTTGGTTTAGATGATAGTGTATGAAGAAATTATATAACAAAGTTGATAGTATCGCTACTGTACTATTAAATCAAGGGTTTTTAAGAACTATTTCAACTGTGTCGACCTAGTATTTTAGATAGGAGACAAAATACAAAAATAGGTTGATAATGTCAACCTAGATTGTTGTATGAGGGAAATCTTAAAGAATACAAACTATGTAAAGTATAAATTAATAGAAGAACTAAAATGACAGAGAAAGAGACAAAGGAAATTTGGTGGGTTGGAAGATGCTATGAAATGTGAGATTGATGTTGAAGTGCCTTGAATTTTACTTGTAAACTCTACAAACTATGTCAACTGGGTTGAACTAGTTCTATAGTTCCTTATTTATTGACACCTATGAAGATTATTATAATGGCTTGGTTGACTTAGTATATTTCCTAGAAGTCTATGAAAATGATTATATCATCTTAGTCAACCTAATATGTTTTATGGAAACTTTTAAGTGTATTGTGTCGACCTGTTCAACCTAGTAGCCTATCTAGAAGTGAAAACCTATACTATGTTGACCTATTCAATTTATTAACTTGTATCTGATGAAGACCTAAAAAAATAATAGAGTCATTTTGATGTGACAGTGTGTTAAACATGTGCATATAAGTTAGAAACTATAATCTTTGTTGACCTAGTATTGCAATTAAAAAATAATAATAAATAAAATGATAAAAAAATGAAAAATGTGAAAAAAAACTACAAGGGTTAGATTCACATTGAGTTAACTAGAATATATGCAATCAAAAATGCATCATGTCTATAAATCAATCCTGACTCAGAGAAGATAAATCATACTTATACTTACAATTGGGGATACATTAGATAATCGTGAACATGACCAATTTGTTGATCCGCTAGACCCAATTAGGGGATATATTATCATAAGAACAATATTAGGGAGGGTTAAAAATATTATAATCAATAATAATCATGAAATAACCCTAAATAATCCTTATGTTTTCATATTCACTAAACTAATAACAAGTAAAGCAAAGAAATTTCATTAAAGCTTGTGGCACAATATGGGGGTTAGTAAACAAAAGAAAGTAAATAGGCATAATAGAATATAAATTAAGATATTTATGAGTAAGACCCTTAATATATGGAGAAGAAGAGTAATATTATTCTAAATCTATTACTTATGCTACTTCTATCTACTAAAGATAAGAGAAAAGTTAGAGAATACCTATATGAAAGATGAAATGCCAAGACTCAATATTTCCCTTGGCCAAAATGGATTCATAAGAGGTTGTTATGGTTTTAAAGGATCACTAATAAATTCCAAAGAATCCAAGACTTCTCCATAAGACTATATTCTCCAAGTAGAGACCCTAAGCTAAGAATCCTCAAGTAGAATGGTGGAAGAGTAGATTATAAAGAAGCACAAGTGAATAATAACTCTTGATGTCTCTCAATAATGTTGAAATGATATTGTATATATAGGTGGATTTAATCATAAAACCTTTAAAAATATTCATCTAATATGGTCAACCCAG
>JARHVA010011572.1:0-17500 GCA_037957365.1 Torreya grandis | reverse complement strand
TAGTTTTTTTCAAACCATTTTATAATCATATCCAAAGGTTTAAGAGAATGAAAATCAAGCCCAAGTGTAGTGATAAATACCTCACTAAAAATTTAAAATCCCAAACCATTATCTTTTAGGACTCATTTGACTCCTTTATGGTTTATAATAACTATAATTTACAAATTTAAATATTTATCAATGATTTCCTTATTAGTAAGTGTTGTCTACTAGATTTGAACCTATGTGAAGGTAGTTTTAAGCCTTCATAGTCTAAAGTAACATGGAGAAAATCATAGGATATGGGTGTAATAATAGGTGGATTTAATATCTATATTCTAAGGTCTATCTCCCCTTGATGTATTATTAGGATCTCTACTCTACACTACCCACTTGCATGGGAAAAGAGAAGAAGGTAAACTAAAAGGAAAACCTATCTAACTAAGGTGATACACCAAAATATCTCATGCACATGTATAATATAATCTTATAAGGATGAATAAATACATGTAATTTATTTCACTTATCAAATTAAGGTCTCAAAACATCAATATTTCACATAGAGGCTCAATTTGATGCATGATCTAAGGTAGTTGATCAATAGGTCTCTCAAAGACACTAAGGAAAGCTTACACTTTAAATACATAAAAGATTAATAAAGCACACTATTAAATATATAAGGATGATATAAAGCCTTAAAATAGGTAAATAAGAAAGGATAAAATGAAAGGAAGCATGCACTATCACTGTCATTTATCAACTAACCATGAACATACACTAGTCACAAGTTTTGAGGAGGTATGAATTCAATGTTATTAATTAAAAACAAGAAAGTACAAGTGTTTTTATGAGAGTGGAATATAAAAAACTTAGGTTAAGGATTATTTAAAATTCAAAAAATAGGCTTACATATAGAGAGAATGAGAGAGGAGAGAGAGAGAGGTAAGGCAACCAAAAACTAGGAGTGACTCATTCATTTGGTGTCTCATAAAATCCAACATAGTATTACTTAATTGTCTCTTTTATTTTCTCATAAAAAATAGTGTAAGGTTAATGAAATTTTTATTTTAAAATTACTTAGAGAGTTTTGATAATTGATTGGTCAAGTTTGACCACTTGTAATGCCTATATCTTAGTTCACATTTCCTATATTATTGATGAAGAAGAGCCTTCCTTGAAAATAGGTCTCAAAATATTGATCAAGTTATAAAAAAAATATATTAAACACTTATAATTTATTTATGCATTATATCCACCTTTAAAGGGTTTTTATAAGGATCATTGATGCAACTTTGAATTTATCTCTTTGTTTGGTGTTAGAAGGAAGGAAGGACTTGTTAGGAATCCTAGAGACCTTTTCAACCTTTTCAACATTATTATAATAAAAATATGTATTTTTAATACTATTAAAGTGGTGTGGAAACAATTATAAACCTCAATAGAGCCTTTTGAAAATATTTTATGCATCAATTAAATTCTTTGAACACTTGATTCCTTTACATGATCAAAGAGGCGTAAGAGAGAGAAAAATGAGTTTTGCTTTGAACTACAAAATTTTTATCCATGGATGTCTCATAAAAATGAATTTATACCTAAAAAAATGAATTTATAACCATTAATTAACTCAAAATATACAATTTTTCTCCTATAGCATGCTTTTTCACTCATTCCTTATAATCTTAAAAACTAGTAAATCTTCATGTCTAGAAGAATGTCTAGATCACATTGGAAACTTGAGAATAATTTTGATTAAACTCTATCCCATTAAAACTCCAAAAAAAATTTAATGAGCCAAATACAAGTGAAATTACTCCCTTTCTATCATTTCTCTCTCTAATTAGGCATAATTAGGCATCTTAGGCCTATAAAGAGAAATTTGGCTCAAATGATCACTCACACATGTGAAACTATCCAAAAGTGTTTGATTTAATTTACATAGCATAATAACATCCTCCATGACATATTTAAAGTTATATAACATTGTGTAGATGAGAAAACCATGAAATGGCCATTTGTAAGCCTAAACACCTTTATGTGCTTGAGGGGTAGTTTGAGAGGTTTTTAATTTTTTTTTCTAGTTTATATGATTTAATGTGGCCTAAAAACACTCTAATATACTTACATAACTCACTCCTTTATATTAAAGTCCTTAATGGCACTCTCAATCCTTCACCATTGAGTTTTGGCTTACAAAACTGAGTTATTTAACATGTTGAGCTAGTGGCTAACTTGCAGGGGCTGGGTAACTCTTTTAGAGACCTTTATAAGAAATTGGATTATTATTAAACTTATGTGAACTTCCCATAAACATATACAAATGGTTTATATATCACTCCATATCTTTTACCCTTATAAAAAAGCTAAAAATTACTCTTTTGCCTTGTACTATATGATACTATACCTACACCTATGAACAAAATACCAAGAAATGAAGCTTAAGAGAGTGGTGAATTTAATAATGACCATTTTGAGGGAAAAAATATCATTTTATGTAATAATAAGCATATCTCTCTCTCTAATCAGTGCAATTGTAGGGTTTTAGGAGGGTTTATGGGGTTTATGTTCTTAACAATGGTTCATAAAGGACATGGGTCATTTATAATAACAAATAAAAAAAATTGGTATGGGGAACCTAATAAAATATATTATGGGATTTATTTCCCATGAAAAATTTCTAATAATATATGAGCAAACAAAGTTACCTCTTTGAGTTCTTTCTTATGCAAAATAGGGTTCTATGTATTCTAACCAATTGTTCATGCCGCTGTGAAGCTTAAGGACCAAAATAAATTTCATGAATTTAAGGAATAGGACCCACATAAACACATATAATAACCTAAAGCTACCATAATTATTATTAAACAAGATCTAATCTCTTCAAAACTATCACTCTAGCTGGTGATTATGTGTGTTAAGGCCGAGAATGACCATTTTGGGTCTTAAAAATTAAAAAAATAACTTTATAATAGATAAATTTATAAAAAATGTTTTAAATAATCCATGTAATGATCTAAAATTATCCTCAAGTGAACTAAACTCTCAAATAGGTTTAAAACCTTATATTTTGTCACTGAGGGTTTGTATGCAAATAATGCTTACTGACCTTAAAGCTCTATAAAAAGAGTTTTATCTATAATATCATGATCCAAACTGATAAATATACTCATAAAAAACATTAAAAACCCATATTTATTTCCATTGTGACAAAATTTGGTGAAAAACTTGCTCTTCTCACTTAATTTATGAGTGGGCAGGCTTTAGGTCTATACTAGATTGTGTTGGTAGACTGAGTATGTATTAGATATGTTTAGGATATTCATAGATGCTTACCTTAATGGAAATGGATTCCATACTCACTCTTAAAGATTTCATTCAAATTTCTTTCAAAAATTCCTATCTTCATTGTCATAAACCTTGCCACCAATGTCACTCATGACCTTGACTGCCTGTAGGTTTTAAAAGAATTATAGGTGTCTATTTTGTGTTTCCTATAGGTGTATATGGGGAAATATAAGTTATAATCCATTTATT
Source organism: Torreya grandis (assembly GCA_037957365.1). Classification (NCBI taxonomy): domain Eukaryota; kingdom Viridiplantae; phylum Streptophyta; class Pinopsida; order Cupressales; family Taxaceae; genus Torreya; species Torreya grandis. The sequence goes on along the minus strand of JARHVA010011572.1, from coordinate 13,990 downwards.
ATGTAATTTATTTTTGGATTTATAACCTATATTTATCTTTTAAAATCATCTAAACTCTTCAAAATTCCTTTGTTTTACTCATACTTCTTTATACTTTGTAACACAATTGACTATATCTTTCCTTATTGATTACAGGTGTATAGGTAAGACTTGATTGTAGGTACATATGAGTTTAAAAATATATATATATATATATATCTTAATGACCTTATATCAACATTATAAAACTTATTTTTATTGATGGGTTTATGTCCATCTAAACTCAAACCATCATTGCACTCCTTCACATCCTCATTATCCTTGACTGCTTGTATGCCTAATTGGTTAGTTGTAGGTGGATATCCACTAATTTATTATTTATTATTAAAGGATTTAGGTGATATAATACCTTTAAAAATTATGTGATATTATCTAAAACTTATTATCATACTTTTAAGTACACTAAACCTCTAATCTCCTTTCCTTCACACACATATCTTCTCTCCTGACCACATACAGGTCACCTAATGACTGTGACTATTGTAGGTCAACATTTGAAGTTAGATTCCTCTCTAAATATCATCCCTATGATATTTAATGGATACTAATAAATTCATACATCACACTCAACTCATATAATTTCTAATCTCACTTTACATCTTCTTGACTGTCATAAGTTCACTTTGCATTGTAAAACTCATTGATTGTGTCATTTAGATCATGGTTGTAGATGCTTATTTGTATAAACTATAGGTCTGTAACAATCAACCCAATTAACTTATGTTATTAAAATTTAAAAATATCACCATGGATATAATTTTTAACATAAATATTGACAATCACCTACCTTGATCAATCAACATGATGCTTCTTGAAGGTGTCTTAGAATATGACTATTGTAGGTGGTGATTTTTTGCCGAAGTAGGCCTCTGTAAGGACTGAGAGGAGTATGTAACATGGTGCCAAACATGTCCAAAATTATGATTAATAAATAATTAATGAGTCTAACCTACATCCATCCACCTGAATAAGCATCCAAAAGGCTTGATAAACCAAGGAAATCAACATTTTATATTACCTTAAAAAATGCTAAAATACCTTAGTTTCTGCTAAATAAAACTTAGAAGAGGTCTTATTACATGGTTTTAATGTACCTTGGTATCCTTATGATCATCATAATTCATTTAAGGGACCTATATCACCTTTAAAATTCATATTGACACCTCATAAAAACATTTACAAAGGCACCAAGTCCCTTGGAGGTATCTAAGATTGGTAACATAGTCATATGCAGTCCTTTAGTGTTATTTAGGCATTAGACACTCCAAAGAGATCATTTTTTCTCATAGTTACATTGGTAATATTTAATACTATTATGAGAATTATAAAAAAAACATCATGATGTTAGAACATAGTGTAACTACTTATTAACTCCTCATAGCTCCTACCATTTACCATTATGTCCTTCTAGCTTGCTCATTAGGCCTACAAGAGAGATTTTAAACTTTGAGAGAGCATAGTATTAATAACTTATATGGAATGTCATTCAAAGGTAATTTATGATTTAATCATATTTTATAATTACTTCAAGATCATAATAACCTCACTAATATGCTCTCACACACTTAGAATATTATTAGACTTGTAACTATACTTTATGGAAGGACTGATCTCACCCATGATACTTCAAGGAAGACCCTCCTCAAGATTAAGGTACATAAAAAAATTTATTGGATGAGGGAGGTTTATTTTACCTAAAAAATTTACTTAATAAACCTTTGAATATTAATACATTCAACTAATATATCAACATGCCTGAAAACTATCAAAACTCAAGTTCAAGATAATTAACTAGTTTCCTATCAAAACACCCCTTATAAACAAAAAGTAGCTGATGGTTACATAATTAAAAATGTAATATTTGATCTTAAAATCATCTCCCTAAAACATTTTTTTCCATTGATCTCTAAAGTGAAGAAACAAAGACAAACTTGGACCTTATCTAGATCACTAGGTCATAGTGACCCCCTTACACTCTTAGCGATTATTCATAAATATGGGGGGATGAATATGAAAACCAATGAAAATAAATTTAAGGTCATTAAGGTACATATAATTTCTTAATATATTTGTACCTGAATCTCTCTCTCCTACCTATACTAATAAAAAATTGATGGCCTTTTTAGAGCTGCCAAGGAGGGTGATATGGGAGATAAGTTAATTTTCTTCATTTTGACACTTAAAAATCCTTCCAAATCATGTATTTTACCTTTTAATGAATAAATAATATCTTTAATATTTTTAAAGATCAATTTCACCTTGAATAACTATTTGGATAGCCTCAAAATAAGCCTTTTTGCACTAAAACTACCAAAATCACTTGAAAAACCTAATGAAACCATTGCAAAATGTATCCATTATACCTTTTCATGATTGAAAAAGTATACCATGTCCTTATATTGATATTATATTACCATTATTATACAAACCCTACTCCAGAAACCATAAAGTAATCCAAAATGCAATCCACTAGGTCATGAAGTTAGTCAAGCATATCACCAACCAATTTGATCAATTATAAAGCATGATATGACCTTAAAACAATACATGAGGCATATCAATATGTTGTATACTCCTTATATATCTTGAAACAACCTAAAAATAATCAAGATATGGCTAAATAAGGGCATGGTTATGATGATCAAAACTTTAAACTCATCAAATCTACCTTAAACTTTGTTAATCAAGGTTGTAGATGACCATTTTAGATAAATAACAAGGAAAACATACCAATTAACATGGAAAAAAACATGAAAATAAAATATTCAAGTGGTAGGGGTGATAGTTTGACCTATGAGGTCAAACTTATCAATAATTTGGCAACTTAGTTGGGAATCATATCTGTTATGCTTAAGAATTAAACCATTGAAATATTTTTTATACTCATAAGATCACTGTAAAATTATGAAAAAATCATGATTAGACCTTGACCAATTACCACAACTCTTTAATCAAGATAAGATAGTTGTTTTTCTCCTCAAATACAAGAAAAGAAAAGACAACAAAGGAAACTAGACTAACAATCACATGGGCTAGCTAAGCACTTATTAAAAATAAAACATAAGAAAATTTATGTGCTAGGAAAAAATCTGGAGGAAAGCTAAACTGACTAAAACTAACCTACAAGAATCCTCCTCCAAGATAAAAAGGAAAGTTTTTGATTTCATCTTCTTCAGGTGATGAACAAGGATATGAAACAAGATGCTTCTTAGATGTTTGATTCATTGATCTCAACTATTTTATGGTTTCCAATCCTCTTGATAGACTTTTAAGTGAATCATCACCATCAATCTAGTCTCTAATAAATTCATATTCATCTTGTACTTCAATATCTTTCTCACACTTTTTGTTAGCTATAACCCCATCAAAATATACTCCATCTAGGAATTATCCTTGAGTCTATATGACATATGGAGTGACCTAATTCTTCTTATCATTTGATGCAAGATCATCAAGCTCTTTAAGGAGATTTTAATAGTCAACCCAATTTACATGATGATATTCAATGGATGTGTCTTGATCTAAATGCTCATAAGCATGCTCAATAGGAGATGTATTATTATAAAGGTATTCAATCTCTTATAAATAATTAATTTATATCTACAAATCATCATTTAGTTCCTCTCTTTGATCAACTTGGATGAGATCATCTTAAATGTCATATTTATCTTTCTCAAGTGGAGCTATAAGGATGTCAAGAATGCCAAATTTACAATCATGATGTGATTTGGAATCAACCTAATTAAGGTTAATTTTTTTCTCCTTTGAGACCATGTCAAATCCATATATGACTCTAGCTTGTACTATCTCATTGAGATCTTCCACATCAAGACTAGATTTCTCTTGCACACTTGATGTACCATGAAGGGATTTTGACTGAAATTATACTACAATAATCTCTTAAAATTCATCAAGAGGTTCTAAAAATAGCTCCTCTAGATCATATATGACCTCTTTGTCAAAGTTTTAAATCACACCAAAAGGGATCTCTTGAAACAAATCAATGTCTCCTCTACCTTTTGCTACAAATTTTACATCTTATTTGAAGGTCAAATTACATTTGATCTCACCAAGATGAGTACTAATGAAAATTTCCTCTTCATGCACACTTGAAACATCCTCTTCACATTTTATAAGAATCTTATTTGCATCTGTAACTTACTTCTCTATCCTCCATATAATAGGATCATCTTCAAGAAGGGAGATGGTGGGAGGACAATGGATATTCTCATGAGTTTTCTTGGTAATTAAGGGAGTGCTTTTTCAACCTGAGGTCTTGTGGGTGGTGGAATCTTGTAGGAATGCTTGGAGATAAAATAAATTAGGTTGTCTTATGAGTTATTTATCCTTGTAAACAACCATTTCAATCTTCTTATAATCTTCTTGAGGTTCTATCTCAGCTGTAACTTCATTTCTAGCCTTCTCAACTAGGACCTCTCTCTTGTATTCAAAGTATTATTAGATCATATTATAAGACGGAATAACCTTAGGTTATTAAGGAATGGGAAATGGGTCTTGAATAAGCATAAGGTCTTATTTAGGCTCAAAATATATAACACTCACATCTTCCTATTTCTCCTAAGACTTAACTACTTGGTTTTAAGGTAGAAATTTAAAACTAGTAGGTTTACCTGAAGGTTGAATTATCTCTCTTGGAAGCACCATTTGAGAATGGTCAATGAATTCATGAGGACAAGGAGCATAAGAGTGATGATATGGTAAACAAGAGGATTCTTGAAGAGTGATGGGAGGATATTCATCCACAAGACTTGGCATGCCATAACTATGAATCATAGCCCAAGAAGGCCTCTAAGATGATGTGATCTTGTTTTATTGAGAAAGCGAAGGTGTATATGGAGAGAAACTTATAATAAAATAAGTTTGACCAGGGGTAGGAAGAGATGGATGAGGTTGTTTGGGTTGGATCTCTTAATTTTACCATCTCACTAACTTGTTTATCAACTATTGGATCATGGTTCTCATTTCATGCAATTCATAAGTCATAACATATTTATTTTCCTCTCTAATTGCTACCCACCTATCTATAAACATATGTATTGTCTTCCTCATTTTCTCTACAAGGTGAAAAGGTATCAAATATAACTCTCTATCCCATACTATCATCAAACATTTAGACTTTAACATATTTTACTTGAATTCTAACAAGTATATGGTAGGGGAAACGTGATTTTGAGTTGGAAATGGAGTAAGAGGAGGTGAGTATGAATATTGCAAGTCTTAATAAGGCTATTGAGGCATATAGTTAGGGTCATAGTGAGGCTAATAAGACCATCATAATATTGGTAAGATTCATCATACTAATATTAAGTCTCATCATAGGGTTAATAAGGATTACCATACTACTAATAAGGCTCATAAAATTGCATGAAATTACAATTTTATTCAAAATGAGCCATAAAAACAATAGGATAACACAATCAAGAAACACTTGGAAATTATGACTGGGCTAATAAAATCAACTGATACAACTTGAATATTCCATTGATGTTTTTAATGACTCCAAAGTATGATTACTATAAGAACACCAATAATCATTCCACTGTATTGGACCTTGGTCCCATCGAGCGTGCCAAAATTTATTATCTACTAGACTTTCACCCTTGTGAAGGTAGTTTTAACCCTTCACAATATAAAGTAACATGGATAAAATCCTAGGATATGGATGGATTAATAGGTGGATTTAATCTCTAGATTATAAGGGCTATCTAACCTTAATTAATCAATTAGGATATCTACTCTACACTACCAGCTTGCAAGGGAAAAGAGAAGAAGGTAAATTGAAAGGAAACCCTATCTAACTAAGGTTATAGACCAAAATGTGTCCCCAACCTATATAAAATGCACTAAAAATTATTAAAAAATACATGTACGTGATTTTAATTATAAAATTAAGGTCTCTAAACATTAATTTTTCACATAGATGTTCAGCTTGATGCATGATCTAAGGTAGCAGATTAATAGGTCTCTCAAAAACACTAAGGAAAGCTTACACTTTCCATACATACAAGATTGATAAGTCATAATATGCAACCTATAATGATTAAATAAAATTTTAAAATAGGTAAAAATGAAAGGAAAAAATGAAAGGAAGCATGCATTATCATTGTCATTCATCAACTAACCATGAACATACACTAGTCACAAGATTTTAGGAGGCATGAATTCAATATTATTCATTCAAAAGAGGAAAGTAAAAGTGTTTATATGAGAATGGAATTTAAAAAACTTAGGTTAATTATTATTTAAAATGACAAAAATAGGATTACATATAGAGATAATGAAAGAGGAGAGAGAGAGAGAGAGGCAAGACAACCTAGAAACTAAGAGTGACTCATTCACTTGGTCTCCCTTCAAATACAACATAGTATTCCTTAATTATATATTTTATTTAATCCTAAAAAATTGAATAGGGGTAGAGAAAGGTTTGTTTTAAAATTAATTTTAGAGTATTAATCATTGATTCTTCAAGTTTGACCACTTGTAATGCCTATATCTTAGTTCACATTTCTTAAATTCTTGATGAAGAAGAGTCTTCCATGAAAATAGGTCTTGATCCATGAAAGTAGGTATTCAAATATTGATAAAGTCCTAAAAAAAATATATTGGAAACTTATATTCATTTATTTATGAATTCTCTTCACCTTGAAATGGTTTTTATAAGGCTCATTGATGCAACTTTGACTTTGTCTCTTTGTTAGGCATTAAAAGGAAAGAATGACTTGTTAGGAGTCCTAGAGACCTTTTCCAATTTTAAAACCTTATTATAACCAAAATTTGACTTTTTAATACCATTAAAGTTGTGTAGAAACAAGGATAAACCTCAATAAATCCTTTATATAAGCTTTTATGTATCAATTAAGTACTTTGAACACTTGATTCCTTCACATTAGTAAAGAAATGTAGGAGAGAGAAAAATGAGTTTCACTTTGAACCATGAAAATTTTATCCATGGATGGATCCTAAAAAATAATTAATATATTAAACAAGGAATTTGGAACCATAAAGTATCTGAAAAGATGCAAATTTTCTCCTATTACATGATTTTTCACTCATTCCTTATATCCCTAAAAATTGGTAAAGCTCTTTGTCTAAAAGAATGAACATATCACCTTAGAATAATAAGAACATTTCTGAGTACCATTTATCACCTTAAAAATCAATAAAAATTTTAATTATCCAAATCCAAGTGTAAGTACTCCTTTTATATCATTTCTATCTCTAATTAGGCTTAATTAGGCTACTTAAGCCTAGAAAGAAAAATTTGGCCCAAATAGCCACTCACACATGTGAAATTAACCAATTTTTTTTTATTCAATTTATCTATAATAATACAATCCTCAATGACAAATTTAAATTTTTGGAACATTTTGTAGATGAGAAAACCATGAAATGGCCATTTGCAAGCCTAGATGCCTTTGTGTGCTTGAGGGGTAGTTTGAGAGTTTTTTCAAGAAAATTACAATTTATTATTATTGAATGTGAATTGATAAGACCTTTATGACTATCAAACAACTCAATAATTTAGATCTAAGTCATTCATAAAACTCTCAAGCCTTCACCATTGAATTTTGGTTTGCAAAATTGAGTTCTTTCACCTGTTGAGCTAGTGGCCAACTTGCATGGGATGGGTAACTCTTTGAAAGACCTATATAAGAAATTTTATGATTATTAAACCTATATAAATATCCCATAAACATCTATAAATGGTTTTTATATCACTTCATAGCTTGTACCCTCACAAACAAGCTAAAAAATGCCTTGTATGCCTTGTACCATATAATAGTATACTTGCACCTATGAACACATACCTATAAATAAATATTAGGAGAGTGGTGAAAATAATAATAAAATTTTGAGGTAAAATAATAGAATTTTATGGAATTAATAAGCATATCTCTCCAATCAAATCAGTTATAGGGTTTTAAGAGGGTTAATAGGGTTTATGTTCTTAATGATGGTTCATAAAGGACAAGGGTCATTTCCAAAAACCAATGTCAATAATTTTTGGAAGGGGAACTCTAATAAAATATATTACGGGCTTTAGTTCCCATGACAAACTTGATACAATATATGAGCAAACAAAGTGATATCTTCAAACTCTTTCTTAAGAAAGACATGATTTTGTGTGTTATAACTGATTATTCATGTAGATATGAAGCTTAAGGACCAAAATAATGGCATTAATTTGAGGAAGAGGAACCCCCTCCTATAACCTCAAGTTACCATACTTCTTATTAAATAATATCTAAACTCTTCAAAACTATCACTTGGTCTAGTGATTATGTGTGTTATGGCTGAGACTGACCATTTTGGGTCTTAAGACCTAAAAAATTACCTTCATATCAAATAAAATTTTGAAACATGTTTTTAATAATCCATGTAATGATCTGAAATGATCCTAAATATAAATAACCTCTCAAACAAGTTTAAAACCTTATATTTTATCATTGAGGGTTTGTATGCAATCAGTGCTTATTGATCCTAGAGCTCTATAAATGGATTTTTATATCTAATATCATGATAAAAATAGATAAATATATTAATAAAAAACATAAAAACCCCATATTTATTTACATTTTCCCAACCTTTGTTGAAAAACATTCTCTTCTTTCTTAGTTTATGAGTGGGCAGTCGTTTAAGTCTATACTAGACTATGTTGGTAGATTGAGTATGTATTGGTTATGTTTAGGATATTTATAGGTGGTTCCATTAATTGAAATGGATTACATACTCACTATTAAATATTTCATTCAACTCAATTTACAACACTCCTATATTCACTATCATAAATGTTTCCACCATTCTCACTCATGACCTTGACTGCCTGTAGGTTCTAAAAGGACTGTAGGTATTTATTTTATGTTTCCTATAGGTGTCTATGGTGAAATATAAGTAATAATACCTTTATTATGTCACTTATTTTGATTTATAACCTCTTTTTATCTTGTGAAATCATCCAAACTATTCAAACTTCCTCTATTTTACTCATACTTCCTTATAATTTGCAATACACAATTGATTGTATCTTTTTTTTATTGATTGTAGGTACGTAGTTAGGGATTATATATAGGTACATATGAGAGATATTTTTATTTAAAATTATCTTAATGACCTTATATCAAACTTATAAACATTATTTGTATTGATATGTTGACTATCCATCTAAACTCAAACCATCATTGCACTCCTTCATATCCTCATTATCCTTGACTGCTTGTATGCCTAATTGGTTGGTTGCATGTGAATATACACTACCTTATTATTTATTAGTAAAGGATTTATGTGATATAATACCTTTAAAAAATTATATGATATGATCTAAAACCTATTATCATCCCTTTAATTACATTAAACGTCCAATCTCCTGTCCTTCACACACATATCTTCTCTTCTGACCACACATAGGTCACCTAATGACTGTGACTATTGTAGGTCAACATTTAAATTTAGCTTCCTCTTATAACTATAATCCATATTATCTTCAATGGATAATAATCAAGTCATATATCACACTCAAATCATCCAATTTATAATCTTAATTTACATCTTCTTGACTGTCATAAGTTCACTTTGCATCATAAAACTTGTTGATTGTGTCATTTAGACCATGGTTGTAGATGCTTATTTTTTATAGACTGTAGGTATGAAACAATCAACCCACTTACCTTATGATTTTAAAATTTCCAAATATCACCATGGATATCATTTGTAACACAAATATTGATAATCACCTACCTTCATCAATCAACATGATGATTATTGAAGGTGTCTTAGAATATACCTATTGTAGTTGGTGATTTTTTGCCAAAGTAGGCCTTTTTACAAACTGAGAGGAGTCTGTGACATGCTACAAAATGTGGCCAACATGATGCTTCATAAATAATAAATGAGTCTAACCTACATCCATCCACTTGAATAAACATCCAAAATCCTTGATAAACCAAGGAAATTAACATTTGATACTACCTTAAAAAAATGCTAAAATACCTTAGTTTCTACTAAATAAGGCTTAGAGGAGGTTTTCTTGTATGGTTATAATGTACCTTGGTAGCCTTATGAGCATATAAATTTATTTAAGGGACCTAAATCACCTTAAAAATTCATATTAATACCTCATAAACACATTTATAATGGCATTAAGTCCCTTGGAGGTCTCTAAGATTGGTAACATAGTCATATATAGTCCTTTAGTGTTATTTAGGCATTAGACACTCTGAAGAGATAATTTGTTCTCATAGTGCCATTGGTCATCTTGAATACTATTATGAGTATTCTCAAATAACATCATGACCTCAGAACACACTATAATTGATTGTTGACTCCTCATAGCTCCTACCATTTTACATTATGTCCTTCTAGCCTACTCATTAGGCCTACAAGAGAGATTTTCAACTTTGAGAGAGCATATTTTCTTATGGTATAACATAACTTTTTTTAATTTCTCTTTCCCTTTGAAGTACCATTTTATAATAAATTGATGGATCAAACTACTATGAATTAACTTACTAATAGATTCATAAATCAATTTAAAATGACATATACATCCCATATATTAGATCAACTAAAGACTTCAAGTTTCCTATAAGCTATTGATGTAACTATTTCATTAGGAATTGATGATCTTTTAACAACACCATATAAATCATGGCTTATCCAAGATACAAAATAGTAAGGTTTTACTTCATAAAAACATCATGATTATGGGAATGTCTATGCAGTATAAAAATTATGTCAATTGATCAAGATATGGTATGCTACTAGTGAATATTTTAGATGAGAAATGAATCTAAACTTTAGGATGACTATCACTTTTAATCTAGTACATATGATGTACTTTTTGGGAGATAGAGGAAGTACATCTCAAGTTCACCACTTATTAGGTATGAGAGGAATAATGTCATATCCTCAAGGAAAAATTGTTGATCTACCCATTTAAGGAATTTTTATTAAAGGAATCTCTATAATTAAATATATTATTTCATGTTATGGTGCTCATAAAGGAGTTGTGGATACTTCTATATGAATAGTAGATGCTGGATACTTCACATGTAGAATTATTGAATTAGTAAAACACATCATTATGCATTAAGTAGATTGTGATGCTATCCAAGGTAAATTTATATTTACTCATTTTTTATAATCCATTTAATATCATGATAATCTCAATAAGATGCTCTCACATGCTTAAAATATTATTAGACCTACAACTATACTTTTTGGAATGACCAATCTTACTTATGATATGATGAGTGTCATCTAACTCCTCATTTAACCAATATTCAATTGTTGTCTTATCAACCAGGGCCAGTGTCCAAAGCTATCTACAGTAAGGTATGGGATGGTAGATCTAGAAGTCTGATTATGGGGGTGTTTGTTGATCCTATTCTAATTTTGACTAAAGAAAGGAATACATCCTAAATTACTTGATTCACACTTTTGCTAAAAAAAGAAAGAAATCAAATCAATCCACTCCTTTGCTGGAAGTAAAAGATCACACTCCTATTTTACATTTGCAGAGAAAATAAATTCACACTCCTACTTATGAAAAGAAATTTGCTTCACACTTCTGCTATAAAAGAAAAGATACTTTGCATAGAAAATAAATGAAATAAGAAAATGCTCTTTTTAAACTATGAATTTGTTTTGATATTTTTATAAATAAATGCAAATAGTAACAAGATTCTAACTAATAAAATAGAACATAAATACCATACACAGTTCCTAGTTCCAAGGAGAGTGGGCCCTTGCTCCTCTCAGACTTAGGAATAAAGATTAATCAGTGTTGGAAACTTGAAGTATTAATTCATAGAAATGAAATAATTACAGTCTGATTGAAACCTATATGCTTATCTAATTCTCAATCCTCTATTTTCTTCTTTTCTAAAATCTATTCTTTTTTTAAAAATATATATTATTCTATCATAGTCAAAAGTTTTACACTTTATACTAATATAATTAACTCAAAATAGGATGCAAAGAAATAGGATTCTTTAGTCAATCCATTCTTCTAAAGATAGGAGATTGGATTCCCAAGAGATCCAATTATTTTGATGAAGTAAATATCCTATCCTATAATAGTCCTAAAATCTGATTATATACAAATTTATCAAAAGCAAGTCCTTCAAAATAGTAGGTGGTTATTTTCCTTATTTGATTCTAGTTGGAATGGTTCTTCCCTATCTTATCTAGTCTCTAGCTTCCCATTGTCCTTATAGAATTCTCGATACCGACCCTGTGGAGTCTATATAAATGAGCCTACAGAGTCCATAGAAATAAGCCTATAGAGTCCATAGAAACAAGCCTATGGATTCTATAGAAATAATCATGTAGAGTATGTAAAAACAAGCTTGTGGAGTCCATAGTTCTGCTGGATGGAGATCAAAATGGAATGTTCACTGTACATCACCTGTGTCTTCTTCCTAAGCATTCTTCACACAAAAGATCACTAAAACATGATATATATTAGACATTAATGACAAAGTAAAGATTTAGTCTTTGGTTTAATATAAACAAGACAAATATCTATTTTCCATGTAATAGCTATCTAAGAATCTAAGATTTGTATAAGATAATATCCTTCGAGAGATGATTTGAAGGAAATAACATGTCAATAATGAGCCATATTTTGAGCTCATCATGATACTTCAGGGAAGAACCTCCTCAAGAAGAAGGTACCTAAATTTTTTACTTATATGAAAGCATATATATTTTACCTAAAACATGTACTTAATAAACCTTTGAAGATGAATACATTCAATTGATATATCAATATGCATAAAAATTGCCAAAACTCAAGTTCAAGATAGTTAACCAGTTTCCTATCAAAATACCCAGTATCAAGGTAGATTAGTTGATTATTCCATGATGAAAAATGTCTTATTTTACCCTACAATAATCTTCCTAAAACCATTTTTCTCCATTGATATTTGAAGTGAAGAAATAGAGATAAACTTGCTCCCTTTCTAGATGACTAGGTCATAGTGACCCCCTTACACTCTTAACAATTATTCATAAAAATATGGGATTATTCTAAAAAATAATCACACTAAATTTAAGGTCATTGTTTTCCATATAATTTCCCAATATTTTTGGACCTCTCTCTCTCTCTCTCTCTCTCTCTCTCTCTCTCTCTCTCTCTCTCTCTCTCTCTCTCTCTCTCTCTCTCTCTCTCTCTCTCTCTCTCTCTCTCTCTCTCTCTCTCTCTCTCTCTCTCTCTCTTCTACTTGTACTGGGCAAAAGTTGATGGCCATCCTAGAGTTGTTAAGGAGGTTGATATGGGAGATAAGTCATTTCTAATCATTTTGACACTTTAAAATCCTTTAAAATCATGTATTTTACCTTTATATGAATAAAAATGTCTTGAATATGCTTAAATATCAATTTCACCATTGAATAACTATTTAGATAGCCTCAAAACATGCCTTTTTGGTACTATTCATACCAAAATCACTTGAGAAACCTAATTAAAATTATACAAAATTTATCCATTGTACCTTTTCATGCTTTAAAAATTACACCATTTAATTTTCTTGATATTAGACTACCATTGTTATATAAAACCTACTCCAAAAACACAAAAGTGATCTAAAATCTAGTCAACTAGGTCATGAAGTTAGTAAGCTATATCACCGACTAGTTTGATCAATTTTAAAGCATGATATGACTTTGAAACAAGACATAATTCCTATAAATATGTTATATACTCCTTATATCTCTTGAAATAACCTAAAACTTGTCAAGATTTATCTAAAAAAGCACATGGTCATGATAATCAAAACCTTAAACTTATCAAATCTACCTTAAAATTTGATTATCAAGGTTTTGGATGACGATTTCAGAGTCATAATAAGTAAAACATACCAATTAATAGGGAAAACAACATGACAATAAAATTTTCAAGTGGTAGGGGTGACAGTTTGACCTGTGAGGT
>JARHVA010011571.1:0-44710 GCA_037957365.1 Torreya grandis | reverse complement strand
ATACTAGACAATAACCCTACCACTCTTAACTATTACCTTCATAATTGAGCCACACATATTTCTCCTTTCCCCCATGCCTAAGAGTCATAGTATGAATATAGGATGCCTCTCTAAGGAAACTAAGAAAACTAAGGAATTTACCATAGCCATGTATCTATTTTGTACATTCCATATGGCTCTAATGCTTAAGTGACACAACATTTAGAGAATCAACCACCCATAGTATCTACTAGTTCTTCAAATCTTGTCTCTCAAGTCCAAAATACCACTCAGCTTATATCCACTATACCCACTCAAACATTAATAATGTCAATTCTTACTAGTCTATAACCCATTAGAACAACTCTATCATATAGTTCTCAAGCTCTCCTTTAAGCTCAACAAATCCCTTAGCCTCAACAAATCCCTCAACCTTAACAAATCCCTTGGGCTCAATAGGTCCCTTAGATTTAGTAAGCCCCTTATACCCAACCTTTTCAGTAGTATGTTCCCTCAACAATATAGTATGTAGCTTCATCTCAACCAGTGGTAACTACTTATGATCTTTCCCATAGAAGAATATTATGTTAAAAATCCCTCAATATGTATCCACATCTCAACCTATTATGTCTACTATGGTAGGATATTTTCCCTCACAACCTATGTCTAGTTCCTTACCAAGTTATCAACTCCCTCAGTAGAATGTCTTAGGAAGTGTGCCTTAGAATAATACTCAAGTAGACCTCCTAAATATCCTTATGAATAAGATGGATATTTTGGAAGCTTCCACCTCAAGACATAGTATAGTTCCCATATATGAATAGGTTTGTAATGAGCCTATCAATCCTTTTGTTCCTACCCAACCATGCCCCTTGTAGTGGGAACTTCCTAAATTCACTAATTTTAGAATAAATAAGATCCCTAGTAGAATCTTAGAGCCTTTTAGAATGTGTTATATCTTATAGCATATGACGATGCTCTCTTACTTAGGAAATTTCCCATATTTTTAGCAAGAGCTGCATTAGATTGGTATAACTCCATTCCTTGACACTTCATTTTTTCCTTTGGGTAGTTAGACCAAATTTTCTTAGAACACTTCTCAATTAACATTTCTCAAAAAATGACTATCACATACCTTTATGCTATTAGATATTTTGATGATGGATCCATATCATATTTCATGGCTTGATGGCATAGCTTAATCAACCAATTAAACTTTTATTTGACGTAATTGGAATTGATTGAATTATTTTCATGTTCTTGTATAAAACATATATTGTCCATGTTATAGATTTAGAATTTCAAGACTTTTGAAAAAGCCTTTATCATGGATCATAAGCTTTAACTCCATGGAATTGAAGAGGGAAAGGTTAAGTTGCATAATAATAAATTTAAATCTGACCCATCCAAAAACAATAGAAATTATCTTAAACCAAAAGGGGCAACAAATGTAGTTATCATAGAAATTTCTTCCCCTCTAACATCCAACCAATCTAGATTATTTACCTCTCAGACATAGAAACCTAAGGGTATTACTCATTTTCCCTCAAGAATTATCCCCCTAAGAAATATACCCCTATAGGAGAGCCTTATGTTTCAGTATTAGATAAAATCCTACAAGCAAATGTCATTGAGCTCCCTCTAATTAGACCAGTCAATGATACATATCCTAAACCCACTTGGTAAAAATAATATGAATTTATTTTCTTACCATAGGGTAATAGGAAATGACATAGAATGGTTTCAATCCTTCAAATGATTATTATAGAACCTTATTGACAATGGGGACGTTTGATTGGACAATACTCATGCTCCTCCTAATTAATCTTTAGATATTTTTAAGAAACCATTTCCTAACCATCCATCCACATCAAACACTATCCAAGATAACCCTAGGGAGATGAAAAATCAAAGTCAAAACTTGATTAATATAATACATGATCAGTTATTACCTAAAGAAATTTTGGAAGAACCTTTAGTTTTGGATCTCCTTCCAGGAGATGATTTTGATTTGAGTCAACTTGGGTGATTAAAACTAGTCCCAAAATTTTTGTAGACCTCCCTAATCTTATTACATGGGATCATTCATGTGAACCATCCCCTTCACCCTCTCATAGTGAACCTATTAAAATGGAAAATGAAATTAATCCTCAAGATATTAATGATCAACATCTTGACACTTTTGAAGTTGAACATTTTACCCCTTTAATTCCTAATGATCTTTGTCATGGTAAACATGTAATGAGATCTTATCCTTTTTAACAAAACCTTCACCTTTTGGAACCATCCTTTTACATAACACCCACTCATCTCAAAAATACTAAAATAAATGGTAAATCTCTTATTATCAATATTAGGGATGATTATTTTGGTATTCCACCAAATAAATCCTTAGGTCACCCTTACATTAAAGTTGATTCATCTCAACCATCAGAAGTCAAGAACTTTAGTTCAAGTCCACCCTCTTTTCTCAATATGTGAAAAGGCAAAGGGATTACCTATTTTATACTATCTTCAAGGTCTATTTTTGGGCCTCATCCATCCTCTAAAGTGACTCCTCCTATTGTATGTGTTTTTACTCAAATGTGAGGGAAAATAAAAAATTCCTCGTCATTTATTAGTATGCCTCCATCTTGATATATGTCTTATTTTGTTAAGGTACCATTAGGTAAATCTAAAAATAAGGAGCTTAAAATTATCCCTCTTGTAAAAGGTAAGTGATAGAGCCAAACAAGTAATACTTTGACCAAAGAGCATGTTATCAAAATCCTTATAAAACTACTAAATGATCCTTTCAAAATATTTTATGCTATAATTCTAAATTTTCTTTTGGATACATCCCTTATTATGCTACCACCTATAAGGTTTGTTAACCTTGATCTTTAAAGACCTGCATCATATAGAACTCAGGAAATATGTGCATATCATAGAGTACCTAGACATGATATGGAAAATTGTAAATCCCTTAAGGTTGTAATCCAAAAATTTGTCCAGGATGATGATATCTTGATTGATGATTTAAATTATCAAAGTCCTAAGCATAAGGTCACTATTCCATCCACTCCTCTCACCCATAATCTTGCTAGTCCCATAAGTGATATGGAGTTGGTAGAATCTTCTGATCCACCTCTTTTATATATTGATGACATCCATGTAACTACTCATTCTCAAAACCAAAACCATAATAAAGCTAAGGTTTCTATTAAAATATCCCCTATGCCTAATATACCTAAACCACCTAGACAAAATCCAAAGGTTTCTATTATAGGAACTACCCCAGTCAAAGCTAAGCATTTGGTTTAACTTTTCATATTAAAATAATTCCATCAGGAACCTATGAAGATGTCATTATATGAACTTATCGAGAATTATCCCCAACATCGATAGGAAATGATAGAAGCACTCCAAGATATTGAATTTTATTTAGATGAGCCTCAACCATTGTCAACATTTATAAGATCCCTTCAAAAGGTGTCAACTATTAGTTTCACCGATTCTGAGGTTGTTCCCTTATCACCTGAAGGTCAAGATCCACCACTTTTCATCACAACTCAGATAGATCAAACACAAATTAAGAGAGTTATGATTGATAATGGGGATAGTATTAATATTATTTCTTCATGTGCCTTTTAGTAGTTACAGTTACCTAAAGCCATTATATCCCAATCCCTAATAGTTGTACATGTATTTAATTATACCATATCACCCACAGTAGGAAAAAAATGTCCTCCCTATCCATGTAGTGCCTCATACCCTCCATTAACTCTTCTATATTATAGAAGGGGAATTACAATATAACATATTATTAGGATGTCTATGGATTCATGTAATGTGATGTGTTCCTTCTACTATCCACTGATGCATTAAATTTGAATATGAAGGCCAAAACCTTATTATCTTCACTGATCCTCATCCTTTTAAGTTATGTAATTTTAATTTTTGACCAAATTATGTCATAATACCTTCACCTAATGTGAACTTACCCTAATCTTCTAGTCAACACTCAACTAGCATGACTATCCTTGCTTCAAAATTACCTACTCTAGAGTCCATTGACTCTATGATGTTATAGATTTAAATAGGGGAATACCAATTATTAACTCTGAACACCTTACCCACTCATAGAGAATATGGTCATCCTAACAAGCAACCCATGCATTCATCCAACCTAGGTGATCTCATTCCATTTGGACCACCTTTTTTATGTAGCCATTTAGTCTATGGTGGGATCAATCAAAATCCCTCATGATTTGATACAAGCACCTATGCTAAACCATTTACCTCTAATTTCTCATTTCTTAATAACCCTCAATTCACACATACCTATATGTATCACTATGCCTAGAAATGTTTTAGCGTGGGTAGATATGAGTAGGGTCCTCATGACATCACATTAGGAGATTTCAAAAAACTGCACAAAAAACATGGTCTAGGTTTTAAGGAAGATTCTAAATCTTCCCCCAAACCTATTCTTCTACCATTTTTGGAAGAAGAAGAATCACCTTCCTCATCCGACACGTCTTCCTTGACTGGTGATACTGTATCCATCCTTCCTAATTTTTTTAGTCAATATGATCTCCTTAGAACCCCTCATCTTCCACCATGATGGTGAAATATGAACCATCCCCTTAGTATATCCTAGCTTAATAAGACATGATACATAGACTATTCTTTTTTTTTAGTGTCAAGATGATGAGTCAATCTTGACCCATATAGGTCCTAAAAACTCCTATTTACATAATTCTCTCCCATTGGAAACATATAGCTTATTAAATGAATCCACTACTAATATTAATATTAGGTCTCAAGAAGCCCTGAAGATTGTTAAAGTTATCAAATCCTTAGATATGCAAGAAATTTAGGATTTTACCACTTTTTTATCAAACCATTGCAAAGCCTTTACCTTATTGTATAGTGATATGCCTGATATTGATCCTTCATCATTATCCATAATATCATTACCTTTCTTGATGCTAAGTAAATAAATTAGATGCTCTAAAAGATGAATCCTTACATCACACTCATTGTAAAAGAGGAATTACAGTTCCTTTTATTTGCTAATTTTATTAAACCCATTGATTATCTTTAATGGATTTCTAGCATCATCCTAGTCACCAAACCTATAGGGGGACTTCACATCTATACTGACTTTTGTGACATAAATATTTCTTATCCAAAAGATAATTTTCCCCTTCGTAATATAGACCAGTTGGTAGACTTAACAACTAGCCATGAAATTCTATCCCTTATGGATGGTTTCTTTGGTTATTATTAGATACTTATATCACCAAAAGATCAACATAAAACTACATTTATTACTCCTTAGCGAACCTTCTGCTTCCATGTTATGCCCTTTGTTTTGAATAATGCTAGATCCACTTACCAATGGGACATGACTTATATATTCCATGACATAATTCATAAAATTATTGAAGACTATGTAGATGATCTCCTCAAAAAGTCAAAATTATGAAAAGATCACTTATTGGTAATTAAGGTTATCTTCAATCATTTACTCTGGTATCATGTACACCTAAGTCCTAAAAAGTGAATTTTTGTTGTCTTGATGGGTAAACTTATAGTCTTCATTATCTTTATTCAAGGTATAGAAGTGGATCATACTAAAATCAAGGCTATTTTGGAAATGCCTCCTCTATCCAACCTTAGGCTACTTCATATTTTACAAGGCAAACTCCAGTCTATTCATCAATTTATTTCTCAACTCTTTGATTGGTCTCAACCCTTCCACCATCTATTAAAGAAGGATAATAACTTTATATGGGATTCTAAGTGTTAATAAGCCTTCAATTCACTTTTAGCCTACCTCTTGTCTCCTCCAGTCCTTATTACACCTAAGGAAGGACAACCTTTCTTTCTTTAAATCTTAGCTACTAATCATGCTTTAGGTGTTATGCTTGCTCATCAAGATGAACATCACAAGGAAAAACCTATCTATTATATAATTCAAACCCTCATATATTATAAAACACATTATTCACATATTGAGAAGTTATGCCTAGCAGATGGCCAGATGGATTATGCTTCTAGTAGAATTTGACTTGGAATTTATTCATCAAAAGTTTGTTAAAGGATAGATTATTACTGATCAATTGGTTGATGCACCTCTTAGTAATAACTAACTAGTAAATTGTGAATTTCTTGATGAGTCTATTGCATCCATGTCTCAATCATTTTCAGGATATCAAATGACTTTATTCTTTGATAGATCCAAGTGTGAGAATAGAAGCAATGAAGGGGTTATATTAATCCCTTCTCAAGGTATTCCCATGCCTCTATATTTCAAGTTAGACTTTGATTGTACTAATAACATGGCTGAGTATGAAGCATTGATCATAGGACTCAAAACTACCCTTGCCCTAGGAGTTAGATCCCTTTACATCTATGGGGATTCTCAGTTAGTGATCAATCAAATTACTATTGTGTATTAATGTAATAATGATATCCTCTAAAGATATAAAAATTTAGCTGATCATCTTTTATCTACATTCAAATGTTATGCCATCCAAGCTACTCCTAGGTTGATTAATAAGTTTATGGATACAATGGCATCTTTTGCATCCTCTAACCTAGCCTTGTGTTAGGAGTCTAAGTTATTTGTCCTTATCCATCAACTTAATCAGCCTTATTATATAAGGATGGATCTTCCATCCATCCATTATATTGAAGAAAATCTCAAGGAGCCATAGTATGCATAAATATTTAATTATTTATCTATATGACTATCCCCTCCTCATCTAACCAAAGGTGTTAGGTGCATCTTCTAGTAGAAAATTGCTCACTATGTCATACTAGGGGGAGTTCTTTATAAGCATGGTTTTGATGGCATTCTTCTTTATTGTCTTCAAAATCATGAAGCTACCTTAGCTATCTAGGATGTCCATGATGGCTCATGTGGTGGACATTTTAAGGGCCATGTAATTTCCAAAAAAGTCTTGAATCTAGGTTACTATTGGCCTTATTTGAATCAAGATTGTTGTGCATATTTTAAGAGGTGTGTAAAATGTCAACATCATGTAAACTTATCTCATGTCCCTAGTAGATCCTTGTAAGAAGCAAGAGACTCTTGGCCATTCTCGTAGTGGGGGCTTGATCTTATAGGGTAGATTAATCCTAAATCCTCTTAGTCCCATGGCTTTATTATCACCACCATAGAGTACTTCACTAAGTGTGTGCAAGTTTTGTCACTTATCTCAACCAAGGTAGAAAATATTATGGAGTTTATCCATAATCAAATTATTTATCATTTTGGAATTCTTGATAAAATTATAATAGACAATGGAAAATATTTTAAAAATAATAAATTCTAAGGGTTATGTGACTCATTTAAAATCAAATTAAGTTTTTCCTTGCCTTACTATGCTCAAACCAATGGTCAAGCTAAAACTTATAATAAAACTTTAGTCAAAATCTTAACAAAAGTCATTAACAAAACTAGAAAATATTGGCATCTTCATATCCCTTTAACCTTATGGGCATATTGAAATAGTATTTGAACCCCTACAGGTGCCACTCCTTTTTCTCTAGTCTATGGTATGAAAGTGGTACTTCCTTTAGAATTCCAAATTCCCTCCCTTCATGTCTACCTCAAAGACATTGTTTTTAATAAATATTTCCATCAAGAGCATTTGTCCCATCTTGAATTTTTAGATGAACATCGAGTAATAACCCTTGACCACTTTCTTATATATCATGAGCAGTTAAAATGTGTATATAATCAACATGTAAGAGAATGTGAATTTAATATTGGAGATATTATGTTTAAATAAAATCAACATGTCACTAATATAAAATGAAGTAAAAGGGATAATTTTTCTCCTAATTGGCTTAGACCATACATCATAACCCATAAATATGGATCTAGGGCATATTGTTTAGCTTCTCTTGATGGTAAACTAGAATGTTAACTCTTAATGCCTTGTATTTACTTATTTTTATAGTTAGTAAATGTTGGCTCATCTTGGGTAGTTAGTTCCATCATATCCCTTTATACCTAATAATGATATAAGAGTTATGTGGCTATCTATCAATTATTGTAATCCTCACCTTGAATATGAATACCCCAACTCTATTCATAGCATTATCTCTTGGATAAGTTTCACCTATATTAGGAGAAACCCTAAATCATTATTTCCCTTATCTCTTACACACCCTTATTTTCCAAGATAACACAATCATTTCATATGATGGAATCATCTAAATATCTTAAAAGGATCTTTTTATGCTAGTATTATTTTGGGAAAGAAAAAAAATCAAGTATAAAAATCCAAATCAAAAAGAGCAAAATAAGCAGACTGATCCCTTGAAGGACAACTATAATCAAATTCAAAAAAGGCAAAAATAAACAAATTGATCCCTCAAAAGATAGATGTGAAAAATATAAAAATGTATACCACTCCCTCGAAGGATGGTTACTAAGTAGAAAACTTATTGCATTGATCAATTTTCAAAATTATGTCATTTTTAAAACCCTTAAAAGCAACAAAGCATATAAAAATAATGATTGTCAAAATAAAAATCCCAAGAAAGCTTCCCATATTGATCAACTTTCTAAGCAATAGACTTCCCATATTGATCATTCTACTTGTTGGCATAAACTAATTCTCAAAAAAGAAACCTTGATTCTTGAAATATGGGTGACATTTTTCTCCATCCTTTATCCCATCAAAATCATCTAATCCTAATAATCATATCTATGATTACCTAAGGTTGTGTCAATGTTTATTATCCTTTAGTTAAGGGTGCATATGTAATTTAGATGAGAGGTCATCTTTTTGGTTGTGGTCAAAGCCGATGTGGGATGGATTTATACTTTATGTTCATTAAGAATCCATAATCCATAAATCATAATCCATTTAATATAAGCACATAATCCATAAACATCATAATGTCAAATAATCCATAATCCATAAGAACATACAATTTTTAATCTCATAACATGACATAAAATCCATAAGCATAAACCATAATTTGCATCTCATTAATGTGATATAATCCATAAATGAATCCATAATTTACATCATGATAATAATTAATAAAACCATCTATAATAAATCATAATCCATCCATCTAAATAATTAATTAATGAATCTAAACATATAAACCATAATCCATCCATCTAAATGATCAATTAATCTCTAAATACATAACATAATCCATCCATAAAACATAAAATTAAGTTTGTATATATATATATATATGTATATATGTATGTATATATATATATATATCAAGTTTATGTACAAATGTAATAAAAGGCTCATGGCCCGTATGATGTGCATATCTACTGAGTAGACTCTATCTTGTTGAGATGAATGCTATCATCTCCTCCTATCCCTCTTAAATTGCTCCTTATACTGATAGTGGCACTTGGGGTCCTCCATGATCTACTATGGCTAACCACATGTGATGTAAAATGAGGAACCTCTGGTAGCTAATCCTATACAATCCTCTCATAGTATCATATCTTAGCAAGTGCATACTTATACCTATTTAGTGGTATAATACCTATGGTAATGGTGATTACACCTAGAAAATCTTGAGTTGGCCTCGTAGCCACATAAGCTCTCATCTACCCTAGCTTAGCCTTATATTATCTCTCTCTTAAATGGCCTAGTCTCATTGCTATGTGACACTATCAAGCTCACTCTATAATCTCTATAAATTAGTTCATTGTGTCCCCTACTCATCATTTACCATGGCATCTTGTGCAAGTGTCTCCTCTCTATGTGCATTTAGGACATCCTCCATGACCACATCAATAACTACCTCTAGCTAACGTCTAGCTCATCTCTCTTGTAACCTCACCATATCTCCTAAAAACCAAGTGGCATAGTCATTTGTATAGCCTACATCATCTATATATGATGTTGTCAACTCCTCTAGTGATCCCATCCAAATAATTATGGTGTTAGGTCTTGGCCAGTCCACCTTTGTATCCTCTCACCTATATGATTATAGGATAGTGATACATATTGCAGTAAACCAAACTATCGATGGACCCTATTAAAATAAAATATCTCCATGTCTTCTATCCATAGTCCATATACCCACCTCTCATAGGACACATCCCCTAACTCTATCTCTACACTAGGACATGTTACAAAGTGTACATATGGCCTTTAAATAATATCTCCAATTTGTAAGTCCTTAAAAATCAATCTATAATATGTTAGATCATGCACTACCCTATTTGAATATAGTATGACTAGGTTGTCATCCCATCTAAGAAAGCCTACACTATATGCCATCTCTCTGAACCCAACCCATGGGGTCCCAAGTGGTCAAATCACCTGAATATACTTGTATGCCTAGTAATGGAATGTAAAGGTGATGTCTAAACCCATGTGACACTCTATATGCCAACTCCATAGCTCCTTGTAGATCTACCCTAGAAATGTGGGTGCCTAATAAAATATTGTCGTATGCTCAAGCATATCTACTATAATTATAGTGAAGCTCCATGGTAACTATCCTCCACTAGAATCAAGAAATACATAACAAGTTAGTGCCAACATAAGCATGGTCATCACTAATCTCTCTCCCTGCACATGATTGTATAAGGAATAGAATGAAAAATCTCTAGCCAAAAATTTGATATTTATAATATCCTTTCCATATAGTTTTGCTAGTGTTGTCACACATCCAACCTCATCAATAGTGTATACTAGGTCTCCCTAAATTGATAATCTCAAGATCTGATAAATGTCCTTAGTGGTAACGGTCATCTCCCTTGCCAAAAACTAGAAGGTGTTGGTGGTATAATCATATTTCTCTATCAAATCCAACATCATTCCAATGTTCCAATGAACATGGTGATAATGGTGGATCTCTCTAAAACCTACTGCATCTAGATGTACCCAATTAGCATCATCCATTTCCACTCATAGCTCCTTTAGTAATGGTGAAACTTTATCCCTCATAGTCAAGAGATCTCATGCCTGTAACAAAGACTTTTTATTAGTTAAACTTTTTATTTTTTACCCCTTCTATAAATCATCATCGATCCTCTATAGATCAATGTTGATCCTTTATGGATCATGGTTGATCTTGTTAGATTGATGTCAATTTCCTTTTTCCTAAAAATCAAAAAAATTCTTGCACATTCCTAATCTACCCTCCCATTATCCTATTCCCCCTAATTTTCCTAACTTAACCCCACCCTTAAGCTAAAAATTCCAAAAACCTCAAAAAACCACAATAAAATAATATAAATTTTAACATTGCCCTTATACATAAAAAACATGTCACCTACCTCATAGTGAACTCATCATCATCTTCATCCACCCCCACTAGACTCGATCACCTCCTATGTGTGTTTGAATGTTAGTAAATCATTACATTTCACTTATATAACTCATCTATGTCTGATAGATAAATGAGTCTCATTCTTTGTTGGTGGGTTATTTATAGTCAATCTTATGATCATCATTGATCTATATGATTGATCTTGATTCTCTTTAATCACCATCAATTATTTTTTATCGATGTCAATTCCCCCTGGTGTGATTAATGTTTACATTTTGGAATGTTTTCAATGATTTTAGTTTACTTTTAAGCCCATATTTTTTTGAATTTGTCATAGCTATATTATTTTATCTATCCTAATATGCTTTAGATTATACAATTTTGGCTCCTTGTCATTTCCCTAATCTCTTTTGGCATACCCTTTTTTTTTGGAACCTTACCCCATGTAAGATCCTAAGGGTGTCTTTTATCTTGAGTACATATTCCAATAGGTATGCATATACCCTATGCACACTAAATGCTTTGGTTTGTTATTCCTATCTCTTATTCTCTTGATTTGCCTTTAATAAGCTTACTTTTTTTAGCTATGGCATTTCACTCTTTGATCTGGTATTTTGAGAATTACTACTTACATTAATTTTTGTTCCATTTAGTGTAAACATGGACTTTATTTGTCATTGTTCATCATCTTTTATTTTGTGTCCTTTCACTATCTTCCATTTTATCCATATCATTTCATCCATTTTATTTTTCCATTCCATCTTGTTCAAACTTATCATTCGTTCCATTTCACTTCTTGTCACCTGGTTTGAGGGGGGATACCTCCTCATAATAACTTGGGGCATTAGACATTTTTATAGTTTTTGTCTCATGGCACACCATTGTATACCACTCCACAAAAAGTGGCAAATGTAAATGCTAAATTTATAAACCTTGTATTAATATTATGCATCATTATGTCATGATTCCCCCATGCTTAATTATTTTTATAAATACATTTTACCATCATTTTTCCATTTACTAGCTAGGTTTATAAGTTAATTACTATGGTTAAATAGTAATTACCTCTTTTTACCCCTAAGACCATAAAATATAAAAATCAAATAGAAACCAAATTTACCTAATAAGCTAACAACCTATCCCATGGTTAAAATGACTTGAATAACCTTAGACCCATTTAAACCCCATTTTACCCTATGCCAACCTATTAGAATGACATTTTGTTTAGCCTCCATCCATCTTTGGTAAATCAATGTCAATTCTCTGAGATTATCATCGATCTGTTGGAATCGATGTTGATCCTTAAAATTGTAGCGATCCTCCATTGCTTGAGAGGAATGAGTTTGAATGAAATGAGATTATTTTCTATTGTGATTTACTATGGAAATTAGTGATTAATCTATATAGACCTTTCAAGCACTTTTTTTACCATTGAAGGAGTGATTGCCAGGTGATTTTGGGAATGTCATTCATCTTTTTTTTTACATTCATTTTTCAACCATTAAAGGTCAGTATCTTGCATGTTTTTCAAGTTTCTCATTTAATTTTGTGTCTATATGTTTTATTTGCATTTTGTTTTCATTATTTTATCAAAAATTAGGTCGTTATTATAATCTTTTTAACATTCAATAATTCTATATAGAATCACCATCAATTCATCTAAATCAATATCAATCTTATGGGATCATTATTAGTCTATATCCATTTAATTAAAATAGTCATAAACACCCTGTTTAAAATATTAAATCTCTATTAAATTGTTCTCTATCTATTAAATCTCTATCTTTATCTATTTTCCATTCTATTTTTATTACTTTATTAAAAATACAAATTATTATTATAAGATTTTTTCACTATTTGATACTATTTATAGAATCTATGTCTATCCATCTAAATCAACATCAATCTTATAGGATCAACATTGATCCTTGTTAAATATTTAAAATATTTTATAACATCTACATTCTATTTTGTAAAACTTTTGTTTGTTCATGTAGATAACCCTACTTGGTTTAGTGCATGATTCAGTTAGCATATTTAATTTTCCCATAGTCCTTTAACCTCTCTTTATGGATAAAAGTGATATAGATTTTGAGATAGGACTTTGTCTTATTATTTTAATACGTGATTTCATACATATTGATGAATAGTTATCTATAATCCAAGAATACATAGACATTACTCTTGAATTTTGGGATGCATATTTTGATCATATAAATCTTCTTATCAATTAATTATCTTAGGAATTATTTATCCCTATCTTATTTATCATTGTAATTTCATGTTTAGAAATAAACTTAAATGTTAAAACGTGGGCTGAAATCCACCTAAGGAAGCTTGTTTCTTCTTAGGATTGGTTTTATACTAGGTAGCCCACCCATTATCCTATTAATCAATTTTTTGTTTAAGTGTGGTGAGTTACAAGTCATTCCTCCTCATCCAAAGAGGAGTTCTCACAATCGATCTTTATCAATGGTACACAAATCAACCTACATCCATAAGTAATATTTCAAACCCTACATTTCATTTGTTTTCTTACTATTTAATTAGAAATCTTGAAAATAAATGAAAAACTACTGAAATAGGATGCTCACTTCCATATGAGGACATGCCATGAATGTTGGGTATTGAAAAAAAAAGAGGTACATGCATCTATGCCTATATAGACTATGATTGAAGGTAAGTCATTCACCTAATGGGGATTGGATTTCATGAGTCTCATAAACCAAATTCTTCAACTGGGCATAAGTTTATGTTCACTACTATAGATTATTACACTAGATGGATTGAGGCAATAACCACCAAGAAATCAAGAGCCCAAAATGGGATTAGTTTCCTTGAAAATCATATCATAAATAGGTTTGACACACCTGTTTCATTGGTTTGTGATAATGGGCCAACATTTCAATCAATTGAGTTTACAAAATGAGTCCATGATAATTAGATCAAAATCAGATCATCCTCTAATCACTACCCTTAAGGGAATGAACTAGCTAAATTGACCAATAAGAACCTCATTGATGTTATCAATAAGTCTATTATAGACAATCCCAAAGAGTCTCATCTCTTATTAAGATATTCACTCTAAGTAGATTAAACTCGGTATAAGTAGGCACTTAAAGCCTTACCATATTTTCTAGTTTATGGGAGACAACCATTATTCCCAATCATGATGAAGCTACCAACATATCAATTTATGTAGGAATACATGGATCCCAATGAGAAGACAAATTCTATATTACTAGATATCATTGAAATGGAAGATTATAGGAATGAAGCATTAAAAATTTTCAATAGACATTAGGACATATTCAAAAGATGGTTTGATAAGAGAGAAAAATCTAAATCATTAAGGATTTATGACTTAGTGTTGTTATGGGACAAATCTCATGAGAAGAAAGAAATGCGTAAAAAGTTCACCTTGCCATGAATGAGACCTTATCAGATCTTTGAGATCTTAGGTAAAAATGCATTCTATTTGAAGGACCTCCAAGGTAATGAATTGACATAGCCAATCAATGGACAATTTTTGAAGCATTACTTTATGGATGCTCCATCTGGAGAGGTCTCTGAGTAACAAAAAATATTCTAATAGAGGTAAGAGTAGGTTATATTTTATTTATTAGTTATCTTCATGATTTTAGTCATTTAATTTCATTGCAATAGATTGTTCTTTCTAGATTAACCACTTTTACTTTCTATAGTTTAATTTTCTTAGTCTAGTGGTTTGTTTTAGGTAGTTTCCCACTTTATAGAATAGTTTTCCTTAGTTTTAATCTAATTGATCACTCTTGGTATAATAAAAAAATATCTTGTGTGTTTTTAATCCAACTCAAATCAGTGGGTGTTTCATCTTGTAGTTCAAAATTATTAATCTAGGTAAACAATGAGAGATTTATCCATGCCTATGTTACAAAGCTAATGATTCTATCAAGTATGTAAAAGTTACTCCAATAATTTTGTGCAACTTTAGAAATCTCTCCTTATACCCTTGGGTCTAATACACATTAAATTATAGTACTAGTTTGAGGTAACAACCATTTACATGGGTAAAGTTGGCAAAGACATTATGATTAACTAAATTTTACTAAGACCAGCTCATGGTGGTTACCTTCTTCCCTTTTTCATTCAAAAATCAAAATAAAAATAAAAGAAAAGAAAAGAAAAGAAAGGCATAATATAAAAGGTCTAAAATAAAAAATCAAAGAGGATTTAAAGGCCTACATGATGAAATAAGATCAATGTATCATGAATCATGGAAAATATGGAGGAAAGAAGATAAGGTGGTCAAATGTATCTTTATCAAATCTATGGATACCTGGCTATTAGCAAAACAATTCTAGATCTCCCTAAATTTATATGCACTTAATTCCCAATCATAATAAAACCTAAAACTCACCACATATATTTTCTTAAAACCCTTTTCACAAGGAATAAATAATATCATTTTCCCACACATAGGTCCAAGGTATAAGTGAAGTTACTATGATGCATGGAATTATTATTAATCTCTTTTATGTTTTTGATTTAATCTTTTCTTCTAGTATGGATCATGGTTTATATTGGGATTGAAAAACAAAGGATTTTGGTTTCATGAAAAATCATAATTATTCACCCCTTTGAATCACCATTTTTTGTATTCAACACACCTCACCTTGTATTTTCTTTGAAAAGTGGGGGCCCCCCTTCTTTTTTTAAAGTACTTATTTATTATTTGAATTGTCTATGTGTATTTGGGCTAGTTTCATTATGTGTATAAAATTGTTTTTTGGACATTAAATAATGTTTTGTTCATGCATTTTACATTTGAAATAACTTATTGAAACTAATCTATTAATGGATTTTTTTAAAAAATTGTTATTTGTGATAGGTATTTGGGTTTAATTATCCAGTTTCTTTTATTTGGAGTTATTTAATTTAACATTTTGAATGATTTTAGTCTTTGGTATTTTGGTCTTCAGAAAAATTATAGTTAGAACCTATTTAACCAACAAATTTATTTCAAATGTTCCATTTGGCATATTTTCAATTGACAAATTTTCTTTGGATCATTTTTTTGGCACTTCTTATGCAATAATTTTATACTTCTAAAACTTTGGTCTTTAGAATTGTTGTCTTTAGGAACTTTCTCTTCAACATATTTCATTTGTAAAGTTTTCATTCTAGAACCTTCTCTATGAAAACTTCAACCTGAATGATAATCTCTCCAAAGAACACTTGGTTTCCAAGAACTATTCCTTCAAAGCCTTTCATTTGGGAACTTTCCCTTCGATGACTTTTAGATAAATCTTTTGGAATAAATCTATTCGAAGATAATGTTATCTTTTGGGTCTTTCTCTCAAAATCCTAGACTCACCATATCATATCATTAGGATTGAAGGTAAAGGTCAACCCCCCAACTAAACCATATAGAGACAAGTGTCAAAAGAAGAAGTGGCATTGTGGTACCCCAAATGAGTAAGCATCCTATGTAGCATGCCCACTTGGCCTAAGTGGTCAAGTTTGAATTGAATAAAAGTGAGGAGGTCATATGAATTGGTGATTAATGTCACATAAAGTAGAATGAATGTATAAATCTATAATATTGAACCCCTAATTGAGTTCACCTCATTTGATTTTCAATATCTCAAGTGCACATAGCCTCTTATAATTTCTAAAATCCTTAGATGTATTCAAAATGATTTTTAATTCACATAGCATAATTTAGACCACCATTTTTGATAGATTTAATCACTCTAAAATCAACCAAAAATAATAAAATATTCATCTAGGGCATATAAGGGAGCTTCACCACCATCTAGGTTTTCCATTAAATATTCCACATAATACCTAGACATGGTTTTTGATGCAACTATATTCAATGGTATCCATTATATTTAATCATATCTATGAGAGGTCATAAATAACATTGATACATTCACATAAGAGTAAGACATCTTAGTAGAGGATAAAAAAATTGTAGTTGACTTGATTTCATTAAAGTGTTAGGCACTTCACTACATAGCTACCAATCCAGAAGTCATGACATGCATCAACTTATTTTGAGACTTATTTTTCAAAGGTAGAATTGTAGATGGTGTATATCTACACTATGTCACTAATAACATAGTCCTTGCCTACATATTTAGAGATTCATTCATTATGTATTTAATTATTCCCCTTTCATATGCTACATTTTATTTGCACAGTGTAGTTACTTGTAAGAAAAATGACAATATGGAACAAGTAGTGGGAAAGTGGATTATCCTAGGCAAGACTTTCACTATCAAGGAAATTACCAAGAATACCATTCTCATCACCCACTTTAGGATGGGAATTGGTATTATCATGACATTTTTGAATTGACTCTTTAGCCACCCAAGTATTCATTTTTTGCATCTATAATGGGTACCCCTACTTGACCTACTCATTACTTTAGAGTGCACCTATGCATGGGGGGAGGTCATAAATGCCCACTTGCATGAACAAATGATCAATAAGGAAAGAGGACCCAAGGTTTAAATTTATATATGATGTCATATCTTCTAAATGCAATCATGGGGACCATTTACAGACATAATGGGGTTTTATGAAATCCCAACCCTGATTATATCAAGAATATAATCTATGATTTCTATTCCTTTATCCACATTTATAAATATGTAAGGAACATATATATAATTTAATAGGACCTATATCCTCAGATATGGATTCCCATTCATGTCCAACCTTTATCTAAGACTATAAATAACATTGTGAATACACTCATGAATCTAGGTGATTATTGGTTATACCTAGATTATACAATCATCATAGTTTCTAGACATAGTGTAGATCCTCTTTAACTCCCCATATTTATCCCTAATATATTTTTCAAGAAAGAGATTACTTTCCAAATATGGAATGGTATAGATGAAGACTTGACAAAGAGTAATAAAGGCACTTTCTAGAGCTTCCATCTCACTATTGAGAGGATGTAGTATACATATAAGAGACATTTTAGAGAGGCTATGAATGAAAAAAAGGATTATGCATTAGCTACTCTACCCCATAGGGATATTCACCCTCATGGGAGAGTACAACAAAAGATTCACAATCTTGGCATCCCATACAAAAATGAAATGTTTGACCATTACTTCCTATTCATTAATGTAAAATATGATGAGGAAGTAATGGAAAGGGATGAGACTACTAGCCTAAAGGAAGATTTGTTTAGGGTATGATAAAATAAGACCCCTTGATTACACTTGATCAATCTAAATTTAGGATCCCAATACTAGGGTTATGGATATACTCTAACTTCTATAGTGGTAGACCTTATCAACAACTAGCAAATCAAGGCCAAGATCCCCAATAGCCACCTACTATGATGATAGTTCAACAAGAGCAAGAGAAAGTGGTAGGGGAAAGATAAAATATTAGAGAGAATGAAAAAGATCAAGTGATAGGAGAGACACCAACTAGTTAATAAGAAGAGGAAGAACGCACTCTTCTAGTTCAAACATCTACTATTAAACTAAGGAAGATCAAACAAAAATTAGCAAAAGAGCTAATATAGGAGAATGACATCACAATTAGGGAAGAGGTGAACATAATTTTCCTAGACTTATCTACTGAGGAATAAATGACACCTATTATGAAGGTTTTAGCAACCATAACATATAATATGACTCTTCCCCCTCTTACCCAAAAAGTGACTATTCCATAGGCTAAGAAGACAACACTTTTTTATTAAATAAAACCTAGGGTAGAGAGAACACAAACTCCATCCATAGATTTAGATAGTAAAGAGGCACGAGCTTTATTTGAAGGTGATCCAAGTCATGAGGTGATGATGAAGAGCTATAACAAGCCAAGGTTTTGAGATTTTAAGAACTAAAATAAAAGGCACCCCTTAGTGGTGACCAATATAAGGGTTTTCTCTTCACTAATCCCCTAGGTCAATCTCCTCTTATGTCATTATTGGTTATTTCTACTATACATTTCCCAATTGTTTATAATTTTACTCTTATGAAATCACTCTCTACTAGGCTTGATTTCATTTCTCCAACCATCACTCCTGTAGTCTCAACTCTTAAAATATTCATCCCTCTAAACATTATTCCTTCAATACCAACCATTTCTAACCATAATATTTATATCTCCACCTCTACTTCCATAGCCACTAACCAACCCATTACCCAAGTGGTTACCTCATCTACTCAACCAGGTTCACCACTTACTTCTTCAAGACTATTTCAAACCACAATAGTGGTAACAACAAAAAGAGCCCCTGAGAAGAAACTAGTCTATATTGTGCATCCCATGCCACACTTCAAGAACATAGACTTATCCAAGATAATTTATACCTCAATGTCTAAGACATATAATGAGCTTAAAATTAAGCTTGGTAAGGATGCACAAGTAGAATCCCAACCATTGGATCCATCAAAGTGATTCTTCCAAATTGGACCCAAGTAGTTCAGAACATCAACTTTTAAGAGGGCCAATTTGAAGATCACCAATATATCCAATATGACATTGCTATTTGACAAAGTAATAACCTCAGTGTAAAGGGTTAGAAAGAGGAAGATTTAAGGTAATAGTAGTAGAGGCTTGATTCTAGAATAAAGAGGAGATTTACTCTCTTTAAAAAAGGTAGGATAAAAATAAGGGTTAGTCCCATTATGTTGAGGACCTCAAGTCCTACATGGAAACCCACATTGAAGTAGTATTGGCCATCCATGAGGGAATGAAATAGGCAAAAAAAGAATTAGAATAGATAAAATATCTTAGAGAATAGTAGTAGGTAATATGAGTTCCCTCTAACATAGAGCAATATATACAGAGTGTGACACTAAGGTTATACAAAAATTTGGATACCATTTATTCTTTGATAGTCCAATTGGCTCCACATATAACTATAATAATGAAATTGTTAAAACTTCTTAGAGAAGATGAAAACTAATTGAATTTCTTGTTGTTGTACACTCCTAATAATTCATTTAGCCACTTAAATCTAATGACCCACTTTGAGGTAGTTAATGCATTGAATTTGGATGTCATAAGAACTCAAGAGGCCTAGGATTGTGTGAGTTTTTTCAATGCTATAGTGAATAAGCTCATTAAAAAGGAAAAACATGCAACACAAATTTTAGATGAGATAAAATTAATAAGAACAAGATATTATACTAGGAAGTTGGTAGCCTAGGCTATTTTTGATCAAATGATTCAATAAGATTCAGACAGTTTCAAGAAAAGTCTAGAGGACATTGAATCACAGTACATAAGGGAAGAATTAAAATAAAGTGGAGGTATTTCAAGTTGGTTTTTGATCCACCAAGATAGATCATGTAAGGCTAGTGGAATGGGCATATAGGGTAGCCATACCTCATATCCTTGATATGAGCATAATTTGGGGACAATATTCCAAATCATAAAAACATTATCAAGAGTTGGACATGAAGAATAAATCAACCTCAACACTACCTATTAGTTCCACTTCCCAAAATCAACCTATAGTTTTAGTTAAAACACTACCATCAACTTCAATTCTTCTTAGATTAGCAAGTGTATCAATGCCACCTCTAAGTTCAACTCCAATTATAGCTCCCATTCAAGTTGTTAGTTTTTCCCCAGCTTCAACTCTAGTTCCACAGTTTCTAAAATAATGAGTTTAACTCTAGTCACTAGCATAACCCTAGTTACATCTATAGTTCTAAAATCAACCTTGAAAAGTGTTAAGTAGGAGATGATTTAACCTTAGTCTAAGAATATTTTCATATGATTTTTCATGTAATGATTAAAAATTGCTATCTAAGTCTTGTTTTAGATTATGGTAAAAGCAGGTTTTGAAGGTACACTGAAACCCTTTAACAAAATCAAGAAAGATAAAGCATTAACAACCACTAGGAAAAGCAATCCTGAAACCTACTGAAGTCTTGTTACAACTATGTTGTAATTAAATAAATTATTTTTTGCTAGAATTGACACATTGCTTGTTTGAGATAATCTATAAGCTATAACATGCAATTTTGTATTTAACTATAACTTAATTTATAGCTATTTTTGATGTAATCAAAGTTTTTATATGCTTGGATGATGAAACAACCCATTCCCTAAGTCATTTAAATAAATGTAGAACCCTTTTTTCAAAGGGTCAAAGTTTTGGATCAATATAGAGGAAGATATCAAGAGATTGATTGTTATGCGACTATGTTTATTCTTTCTTCTTCCTTCTATATGTTAATGAAATTTAAGTTTATTTATCTGTATCAATTTGATAATTCTAAAGTGTGCTAATTCTATGGATGAATCTAATTGTTTTAATTGATGAAGATTGATCTTAAATGAGCTACAATAATTCAATATTGGTAGGTTTTATTGGTTTAAATAATTGGTATAGGTTGAATTGATAGTCTTAGGTGTGTAGAGGTATTTATTTTGTTATATCCATCTAGGTGTGATCCATAAATATGCTAGACAAATTTTTAGTTTGAGTTGTAATCTCTTAGATAAGGGTGTACAATAACAACTCTATGGAGAGAAACTTTCAATTGAGACCATTGAACATCCTATAATTTTTTTCTGAGACTACTAACCATGCTTATTCATGAGTGTGCAATAGCTAAAATTGATAAACACTATATTTGGAGATACTTTTCCACCAAGAAAAAATCTTAGAAGTGGCCTTTTAGGAACACAAAGCTTTCTTTTCTACCTTACCCTTATTTCCCTTTTTGAGTTAATTTAATATCTACCTACCATATAATAATTATCCATCCATTCAACTCATTTAGTGATCATTTTGTATTATATTTTATGCATCCATCTTTAAAACCTAGGTAAACAACCCACAATCTCAACCTACTATTCCCTCACTTGGTTATTTTAACTACATACCTACAACTTAAGCGCCAAAGTGGAACCTTGTTCCATAGAGATCCCAGTAGATTCTACCTCATTTAATCTATTTCTATGAACATAAAACACACATTTGCATACCTGCACACATAAATGAAGTATTTATAAATAACATCAACTTCTTATGCAATGTTTTGCTACGTAAACCTCTCTTGAGTTCATTAACAAACCTATGTTGCCAAAGCATGATTTATTCTCCATGTGTCAATTATTTTGATAAAGTGCATGGGATTAGTTTTTAATATTAAATGTTTGGGAGGTATTCATACTCCATTCTTATGGTAAATTGTTTAATTAAAAACCTACAAACTATGAACATGTGTCAAGAGTGCAAGGAACTCACATATTACTTAATTAAGACTAAGAGGCTCCCAAACATTTCTCAGATATTTATTGATAAATTGCATAACTACCTAAGATCATATGGGTAGTTATAAATGATTATGCCATCAAATTTGTATGCATTATTTCTCAAGTCAATGACCTCATGTTTATGAATTATTGTTAATACTATAAAGTGATTTCAAGCTGCTAAGAAGCCTTCAAATCACCTAATTT
Organism: Torreya grandis; assembly: GCA_037957365.1. Classification (NCBI taxonomy): domain Eukaryota; kingdom Viridiplantae; phylum Streptophyta; class Pinopsida; order Cupressales; family Taxaceae; genus Torreya; species Torreya grandis. Next base: position 22,027 of record JARHVA010011571.1, on the reverse strand, counting down.
AAGAGATTGTTCTTATAAGTTCCCAAGGTGGATTTAAATGAACTAAAAACTAATTATATGGTATTTTTTATCCTCCTAAATACCTAATTAAACCATTGCTTGGTGCATGTGTCTGTACACTATGTGAAACTGATCCTAAATGTATGGTTGTACGACTAATTGAGAGTGTGTAGGGTAATAATTAGTCTTCAAATAAATTTTAGAGGGATAAAAATCCTATTCATAGGTTATGTAATCATAGGTATTTTATGGTGATATTTGAGCTCATTTAAGTCACTAAGTGGGGTTAAAAGGAAGAAATGCAGTATTTTACTAGCCACAAAGCTTATATACATACTTATAGAGTGCTTCAAGATAAATTTATCTCAAGTTATGGAGTTTTACTAGGGTGTCTCAGTCTTTTAAAAAACCATGTTCAACAATTAGAACTTGCAAATTTCTTGAAAAACTAATCAGATTGCCTATTGAGCTTGTACAAATGCATAAGTTAGGGTTTTAGCCATTTCATGGTTCATCCATCTATACAAGGTATAAAGTCTTAAAATTCAGAATGGATCATGGTTATGGGGTATTTAAATTTAATAAAACACTTATTTTTATTTTCATAAGTGTGAGATATCATTAGAAGTAAATCTCAATTTCTAGGCCTAAAGCCCTGATTAGAGAGAGAGAACAGGTGGATAAATATACTTGCACTTGATTTTAGGTCATGAAATTTGGCACAAAGTTGTAATGGAATACTATGTACTCAAAAATAATCCTTTTTCCCAAGATAATTTGTATATTATTATACATAAGGAGATTTGTGTGTTTTAGGGCTATAAGGAATTAAAGACAAATGTAAGCTTTGGGTGCAAAATGAATTCTTAGAGTGTTTGATACTTCCAAATGATTTTATTATATTATTTTAATATATACGGATTAATTTCATTTAAAAAGAGTGTACTAATAAAAACAAAATCAAAATTTGATACTTTCATGCAAGGAGAGGTGTAGTAAGTCAAATGGGTTTCAAGACACCTAAGAAGATGAAATCATCATTACAACATCAGCATAAGGATATTATAAAACTAATTCAAGGTGTCAAGAACAAGGATATATATTATTTTAACATGTATTGATAATGAATAGAAGAGGGTAGTTTGAATAGGAACCAACAGGTGTCAAGTAAGTAGATAAACTCATATGTTATCTGGGAGATGAAGCACCATCAAAGAAGAAATAAATGTCATTTAAATCCTTATGAAACTATTATTCACCCTATTTATTAATTTTAACTCCTTCATGATACTTTTCATTATCTTATTCTATGCCCCCTCTCTCTCTCTCTTACTCTCATTCTCTATAAATGTAGTCTTATTTATATTTGTATGGATTCTATACTTGAGATGGCAAAGCCCTACCCATTTTTATGCCTTTGATAAATTAAATAATACTAGTTTTACCTCATCATTTGATTTTATTTAGTGTGTGTGCATGACTAGTTGATCTTGTCATGTGATTTTATTCATTTGAAAGATTCTTTGTAGGTTATGTGAAGTGTTCAATTGAAGTGTGAAAGTTGACTGAGTTGTTTACTTATTAGTGTAATTCTATGACCTCCTTTTTAATTCCTCCTTTCTCAAACATGTATCACAACCTCCACAATGAAGTACTTATGTGAGATATAGTGTAGGAGTAGTGTATGTCCAAGTTAGTCTTATGGTTGATGTGCACATGAATATAGCTTGTAGTGCTCAATTAATTTTGGTGCATCACCTCGATTAGAGTAGGTTTCTCTCCATTTTCCTAAAAACTTGATAGATTAGTGAATGAACCTAAGTGATATATCAAGGGGAGCTAGCCTTATAACCTATATATTTAATCCACCTATTAGGCCACCCACATCTTAGGATTATCTCAATGTTACCACAAATTTATAAGGCTTGAATACCCTTCCAATGATACAAACCTGGGTGATAACAATTCTTATGTGTCATTTACTTCATATGTTATAGTATTCATTTTTTGTTTATATGTACTCAAAAAAAGTTTTAGGTGTTAATTTTTTGTTCATTATGTGTTTACTCTCATACCCTCAAAATTTTATCATCTTAGATATCACAATATAAACATAAATGCATTGATTATTTACTTAATGAAATCAAACCACATTTATTTCTATAAATAATAATTAATTCAAACATCTATTAGTTAAATTGGTGTTGTTTCATACACAAGTAGATTCATATTGATAATTAATTATGATATTGACCTACCATTAGTCTTTATTTATTTATTTATTTTTTATTCCTATTTTTCATGACACTCTCTAGGTGAGTTCAACACTAAAAATTATGTGCATTCCTAGATTGGTCATGATTAACTCCAATTTTAAAATGTAGTTTGATATTGAACAAGATTTTAAATGCCTTGTATTAATTTATACCTATTTACTTTATCAAATCATTCCATAATTGGATGTATTAAATTATCATCTAGAAGTGACTGAGGATTATTAGCATCTTTTTTTAGTCAACTTAACAATTCTCCTCAAACCTATCTTTGTTAAGCCTTTGCCCATTAAATTCATACATGTTCAATCCAGAATCCTCAAATGACCCAATCAACCTAAAATAATTAAACCTTACCATTGATTTCTCACCCTTCTTTCCTCCCATTCCAATTGTCTCAACCAAACCTAAGTGATTTGTATACACTTGGATCATGTATTATTTTCCTTGTATATTGCCAATGAGTTGTATTTTTTATATTTGACATTGTTATTATGTTTTTTATGTCTTAATGGATGATTCACACATACCTTTAAATTATTTTATAAAACTAGTTATGACCATGTTTAGAATATCTTCCTTATATTTTTCTATATGTGTTGTATTTATATATTATATGTGTTTTATTTGATATCCTATTTGTGTTTCTTTGGATATCCTTTTGGTGGAATGATGTGATTTCAACTCTTTTGAACTGAGGCTTGACTAGGATCTCCTACCGAATGATGTTATTTTGGATGGGAGGAGATAAACCTATATTTTGGCTAGTTTGTCACTATTTTGGATCTTTCTAAACCTGGTGTTGGTATAATTTTTTTAGGGTTGAACATGTCAAAGTATTTGTAGATTATTATTTGACAATTATAATGTATTATACTTTTTTGAGGAGTGTTCCCTTATGTGCATGTTGATGTGGCCATGGTACAAATAAATATAATCATATATTTTATTATATTTTATGTTATTTTTAGTTTGTAATTAAAAATTAAATTATACTTTGGTGGATTCATACTTGAAGGGTGAAATGGGGTAAATCTATATATGCATAGTATGTAGGTTTATGAAAATGGGTTTAATGACATTTATATGTGCATATTTATTTTTAATTTAATTATGCATTATATTTATTTTTTGAATTTAAGGGTTCATATGGTGTATGAAATGTGTATGTGTGGGATAGGATGATAAATAAAAGTCATGCTTCTCTCAATAGAGTAGGATTTTAAAAATGTCATAAAAATAGATCAATCAAATATTTTGATGGTTTGAGATGATGCTCAAGGTGACCATAGATTTAGTAGGAGGTAATCCAAACTCTATGTCTATGGTATAGGGTTATAAACCCTATGCTTGATATACACGGTATATCTCTAAATATATCCCAAGATAAATAAAATGATATATAAATGGTAATAAAGTTGGTGTATAGAGGATATAATAAGGATATCACATTGAAAGGAATTAATGAACAAGGGTACCCTATATCTAAGATAACTGCAACATACTAAACTACTAAGAAAAAATGTGGTGCAATGGTTAACCAACAGGTGGTTTATACAATCTAAGGTGATAATGAAAAACCTAAGAAAATTTATAGATATATAAACTTATTAGATATAATGAGGATCATAAACAAGAATTAAAAGACACATTAACAATAAAAATAATTAAATAAAACAAACAAACACACACACACACACACACACACACACACACACACACACACACACACACACACACACACACACACACACACACACACATTAAGTAAATAAATGAAATATAATAGGGATATATATACTTACCTTTGGAGTGACATATCATAGAAGTATTATCCCCCTTGGCTCAAGTGAATTTTTTTTAGAGATGTTGTAGGATGCAAACCTCAAATATAAAGAATAAAGATTATATATACTTATTTGGGGACTCTAAATAATAGGACACCACCTTAGTATGACTCCTTTTGTTAATACTCAAAGAATTTTAAGAAAGACTAAACATCCAATAATAAGATCTTAAGCTCCTTATTTCATTAGTTAAGATAATTAATGTTAACATGAGAAAATAAAAAGAATGTGTTACATATTTGGAATGATAATATGACCCCTATGACTATGGATATAATATCCAAAACTAACCTTAAAATCTAAGACGATGGTATATTCTAGTTTGATACCATCATAAAAGATATCAACTAACACAAAATTATATTGGCCTAGATAATACAATCAAAACTATATTGATCAAGATGTTATAAAACATGGGAAAATAAGCATGAAATAAATTATATTATATTGGATGATACCATATGAATCCAACTTTACATGGTTTGACATTCTTGACATGATAGGTCTAATGATAATATAGTTGTAGACATCCAATTCCTAACACCATTTGTGTTGAATTTGTCAATCTTACTTGAATTGCACTCAAATGCACATTTTAGGTCAAAATATATAAAACATCCTAAATGGTTCAAACTTGTCATTTACAAGTGACATTTTAGGTCAAAGTATTCCTAAATAGGGAAATTCATTTTATGGGCTAGCTAACTTTAATTAGATCATTTCGAGTCAAAATGACCATTTTACCATTTATTGCTCTATAACACTCTTTTATTCTAATTCATCAGTACACATCATGTACCTTTGTTATTTTCTATTGGCAACATCCTAAATGGAAATATGGTTCCAACACACCTATTGTCACCTTCTAATTATTATCGAGTCAAATTACAATCTAGTAATATGACTTTCTGAGCATTTTGATTGATTGGTGACCAGTTTTTAAATAAATGCATAGATGTTGATTAACCTTGCTTAACGCTAATTAATCTAAATCAAGAGCTTAAGTGGATCTTCCATGAGAGTTGTTGAATATTTATTTTTGAAAATTGATTTTTATTATCTGCATCACCTAATGACATCATCTATGGGGTGGCATCCATTAATCCATAAGTGCATAAAATATTAGGATTATGGGTCACCCATGCCTAGTTAATGATTCCCATGCCTCTTCAATGCCCCTTCTTACAAGGTCATCTAGAAGATAATTATGGATTTAATTCTAAATATTAAGATTATCATCAACCACACATCTCAATCTTGAGATGGATAGTTGAGGTTGATCTTGACCAATCTCAAAAATATATAAATGGAGAGGCCATGGACATCATTTATAAGCTATTTTTTGGTACAAGGTTATTATGCTCAAATATATCCAAAGCTTGAACATTTCAAAGTTATAATGCTAAATTATTTCCAAAAAGCTTCATTGATAGGCTAGTTTAGTGATTCCACATCAAGAGCCTAGGTTTTATGGAGTGTTCTTAAGGCATTGGAGGAGATTACCACCATTGTTGACAAATACAAGGATGCTTGATCAAGGGAGAACATGTTTTTGAGCCACATAGGTATGATGAATCCATTTGGGAAGGTAATATCATTTTTAATTCCCATAGGAATAGATAGTCTTAGTTAGTTAGTTCTTTATGCATGTTTCTCTATTTTTGGACTAATGCTTGACAAACTTGATTTGTAATCCTCTCTACATCTTGGCATGCCCAGTGGGACTAGACACATCCTACACATGAAGGAGATCCTTTTGTAACCTTAAAAAACTTATTTAAGCTTTTAAAACTCTTGAAAAATGGTTTTCTAACTTTATTTTGCCATTTTTGGTTGCCATGGTTTTTACATAGTAACTAACATTGGTAGAAATATCAACATTGATTACCTAAATTAATCGATGTCAATCAGTAGAACTAACATCGATTAGATCTCAATTTCCCATAACTAACATTGGTGGTATTGACTAACATCAGTTGCTATGTTTTTGAAAAAACACAAACTTGAGACCTACTTTTCCAAAGTTTCTTGCTACAAATTTAAAAGGGCTTCAAAGCTAAAGGACACACTAACAATTTTGCTAGAGGATCAAGTTTAAAATTTTCTTAAAACATGTTTAAATCACCTTTACATGCTTAAAAAATAGATTAAGAACCTTGTTTGTATGTTTAACAAAGAATTTAAGTGTTTTTGGTGAACGTTTTCAAAGTTTACAACTAAGACCAAGGGGTCAAATGAACACCACCAAACATTTCATTTGGGTTTAAAATTGAACACACTTATCAATTCTTGTTTATAATAGTTGATTAGATTAATCTTGTTTGGAAAAAAAGATGAATGTTTCATGTATGTTCTTCCATTTGTCCCCTATAAGGAACCCTTGGAATCAAAAGTGCCATTCCTATTACAAGTAAGCTAGTCCAAGGCTTAGAAAGAATGTTGCCTAAATCACTCCCCAGAAAATCGCTAAAGTTTGGGTGATCTTGAAAATGACCCTAAAGTCTTTCTATTTTCATGCTTTATTTGTTTTTATGCATCTTGGCTTGTGAGGGTGACTTCATCACCTCCTGTAAGTTCTTTAGGGAAGCTTTGACTTGGAGTTTCACCTCCTAAAATTGACTTCATTTGGCTCCTTTAGAGTTGCACATGAGACATAGTGGTACTTTGGACATCGCACTACACTGAGTGAATAGTAGGATGTAGTGGTTTCAAAAAGGAATAGACCTTTTTATAATAATTCAAGTGATATGAAACCAAAATACATGATTTTCTTTTGCATTGTTTGGTGTGAAAGTCATTATGTAATTGATTCCCCTAGAATGTTAAAAATTTGATAATCTAGTAGACCCCACTTTGCCATACCTTATTATTTTAGAATTAAGATGTTTTTTTTTGTTATGAGCTTACTTGGTCTTGATTTGTGTTTAAACTGCTTGTTAACTCAATGAACTTAACCAAAATATATTGTCCTCAATTTTCTTGAGTAAGGGAGGCATTACGCTATCCAAATGGAAAATTAATCTTTTCCTTGTTCAATTTGTTATCAAAAGATTTGTGTCATGGCATCTACTTTTGTATATTCATACCACCCAATTAAGTCTAGAACTTTTACCCAATTTGTTTAAATCCTTCATTTATAATCCACATTCAAAATTGAACCTTTTTGAGTTTTAAGGGTTAGTGCATCAAAGTGGGTTCACCATTTATGCACTAAGCTTATTTTAACTTGGGTTTAATTTTTTTATTTGGATTGAAGGTCATTTACTAAGACTCAAAATCACATTATCAACTTGGTGGACTCAAATTATCTTATGTATCACTCACACTTTAGGTCCTAAAAAATATTTTATCCTACTAGAATCATGTGGTGACATTATGCTACCCATTTGGTCATAGATTTATACTTAGTGATTTGTGTATGTATTTACATCTTGAGTTTCTTAGTTCATTTTGTCTTCTTCATAATCTAGAGAGATTTCCTCTAAATTTTGAGGGTCAACTTGTCAAAGTTGAAACTAGATTTTGTAGTGTGGGTGTATCACAAAGATATAGGCTTTGGTGTACTAGTTTTCACCTTGGGTCTTTAAATTACCTTATTCTCTTTCAATTTATATGATTTCAACTTAACCAAAGGTTGAGTAATTTCATGAACCAAATCTTCTAAATTGTGCATGGTTTCAAAACACCCTCCCTTATAGGCTCATTGGTACCTTGGTTATGTATTTAAAAAGAGGGCCAAAATATATTTTGATTGGTTGTCAAACATTGGTCCCAAGTTAGTCAAACACATAGAATAACTATTTTTGGACATGACTCAAAGGTTCACACATAATGGGGCCTCTTATGGCCTTAGTTATGAGGATGAGGAATTTTATGATGGTCAAGATAAACCTATTTTTTTTTATGATATCCCCATAATAGTAGGATTTGAAGATGATTACAATAAATTTCAACCCTAAGAAGATCAAGATGAAGCCCTTCTTAGATTGATAGAATCAAGTGCTAGACTACCTTTTGACTATCTTATGGAGCAACTGCATACCTTGGTTAGAGAATGAGAACAATGATGGCAAGATCAGGCTTTTGCATAAATAGATATACCTTCTTCTTCTAACAAAGGAAAGGAAATACAAAGAAAGTCAAAACCCACAAATTTGGATCTTCTAGCTAAGATCAAGATAATAAGTTAATGATATGTAGACCAACTTGTCATAGACTTAACTGACTCCCTCGTTGCCACCTCAATTCACAATAATGCTTCTAAAGAACATGAAGAAATGGTGGATAGTATGAAACAAATATTGGATGATAACATTAACATAGTGGATCAAGGTAATCTAAATGAATAGTTAAAATCACAAGAGACCTTACAAGATGTTCCATTTAACACATAACATACATTCTTCAATCATCAAGAACCTCTTATTACTTTAAAAACTCAAAAACCCAAACATTTAGTTTGAATTGAGAAAATACCTCAAACAAACCAAATATTGGTAAATAAACATACACATTTCCAAAATCAATAAAATCCAAAAAAACCAAATTTAGGGAATGTTTTACAATCCAAGAATCAATGACCTATGTTCTCAACTTAAGCAACAAATCAAAACAAAATTATGGATCAAAAGGTATGATCCCTATATATACATACAAAATTAGGGGCACATTCCACCCAAAGTGAAATAAAATCAGGGGCACATTCCACCCCAATAATAATAAAACTAGGGGCACATTCTACCCTAATAACAACAAAACTAGGGGCACATTCCACCCTAATAACAACAAAACTAGGGGCACATTCCACCCCAAAAGCAACAAAACTAGGGGCATATTCCACCCCAATAGCATATTATCCAATCCACAAGTGCACCAAACAAGTAAGAATGGAATTCTTTGAAGGAAATTGTCCAAAGATTGGAGACAAAAAATAGAGATAAAAAGTATAAATTTGATGAGATATGCCAATATCCATTTGACTTATCTATTCTCCAAAACTCCTTTCCACCTCAATTTAAGGCACCCAAATTTGACAAATACAAAGGGAAAAAATATCCATGTGAACACATACAAGCATTTTTTGTCTTGTGTCAAGAGGTTGCTTATAGTAGTGAGTACTTAGTATGACTATTTCCATGAAGTTTAGCAGCACAAGCTCTTGATTGACTACTTAAACTACCCAAGGGATCAGTTGAAGATTGGAATAAATTATTGGAAAAATTTGTTAACCATTCATCATAAAACATAGAACATGAATTGACCATTGTCAACTTATGCAAAGCTAAACAACATGATGGTGAAAGTTTTGCTATGCATTTACAAAGGTGGAGAGCATTGGTAGGTTGATTTCAACACAATTTACTAGACAAATAGTTGGCTGATATCTTTTTATAGATTTTGTATCTTGAATTTATGCATAATCTATGGTTATCTTATGCTAACTCATTTGAAAAAATTATTGACAAAAGAGTGCAGATTGAGAAGGCTATTATTGCCAGGGGCCTTATTAAGATCTTTGCACAAGGACAAGTGTACAACTAGAGTGAATGATCAAATACTAAAATACTTACATAGGATAAGTCTAAGGGCTTTCACAAAAATAATAACATGATTTGAAATGGGGTGATATAAACAAGACATGTACAAATGGTACAAACTATGCCTCCTCTAAATGTACAATTAACTCCCTCAAATCCGCTACCTACTTTACAAAGACAACCTTTATGAAGGATGTTTCATAAAAAATTTAGAGTCTTCAAAAATCTATGATAATCAATTAAAGTAGTATTATAAAATCTCATTGAAGCTAACTTAATTATATGGCTAGTATGAAGGCCATTTCATCAAGATCAGCAAAAACTAGACTAGTACAAAGAGAACAAATGGTGTAACTTTCATCATGTTAATGGTCATGGTGCATATCATTACATTAAATTACAATATATTATTGAGGAATTTATTGAAAATGGTGAGCTATAAATTAATTTGGCTCCTAATTAGGACATAAATCAGGATATGGGAATCTATAAAGACCCCTTTCCTTGACGTGATCCACCACCACCAAGAAACAATAAAAATGGTCATAATCAAGGATAGAGTTAGAATTAAAACCAATAATAGGGTTAGAATCATAATGATAATAATCAATATCATGATCCCCACATTAATAATGTGTCTTATAACAATGTGCCCTGTGACTACAATAACACTATGGGAAGCATTTTTGTAACCCACATTGCCACTATTATTGTGCCAATGGATGGGAAATCTCATTTTCCTCATAAAACGAGACCCATCATTATAGGGTCATCACCTTATCCCCCTAGTAATACCATGTCAAGTTTGCATCATCATGTTACTACTCCATTTGCATAGGTTACTAATCCTAAACAACAGTACCATTCTTTTAGAGGCTCCTCACTGACCTAAAATTATAACAATGCCATTTATCACCCATAAATCACCATCCAAGGCCCTTTACCTAGTACTTTTAATTATAATGGCTCCTTTCCACCATTAGGTTGTCAAGTCACAACTAGATGCTCATGAGTTACCATCTAGGGCTGTTCACCCACTTCCTTCCATAAACCCAATGAAAGCATTGTGCCAATGGTTCCAAAGATGAATACTATCCCAATAAAGAATAAACTAGTTCCATCCACAATTTAAAGGAATTATAATCTAATGGACTACTTAGATAACAACCTTATAAAAATTTCCATATTAGAACTCTTGTAGACATCTGATGTCCATAGAACCATCCTCAACAAATTTTTATAAGAGTTTATTGTGCTTAATGATATAAACCTTGATCAGTTCTAGAACCTAATTGTACATTTGTCTTCATTTTGAAAAATCATGTTTGATCAAAAGGACATGTCCACCCTTGGTCCAAACCATAATAAACTGATATACATTGATTTATTCATTGTGGATCAAAAGATCAAGCGGGTTCTTATAGATAATCATTCAAGGTTAAACATCATATCTCATAAATTGGTATGATGATTGGGTTACATGAACAAAGACATTCAGCCAGAGACTATTACAATCAAGACTTATGACAATGCTGAGAGGGAGTCATCTGGTGTAATTTGGTTTCCATTCATGGTTGAGGCTATTTCTCATCACACGTTATTCCATATTATGGATATTAAGCTTATTTATAACATACTTCTTGGTCATCCTTAGATCTATGAAGTATAGGCAGTTCCATCTACTCTTCACTAATGCCTTAAGTTTCCCCATGATGGGATCAAGGTTACTATTCTCACTCATCAACAACCATACCAATATTGCAAACATCTCAAAGCAGAGTTTTGAAATTATAACTATTGCCCATGTTTTGAATTCTTTACAAAGAAGAACAAAGTCATCATTTCTCATCCATCTCCATCTAATCATATAGACCCTAGTGACCTAGCCTCCACTTCAACTGATTCATTTCCTATAGCTTTGGTGAAGTAGGTGATTATTCAAGATGCAGGCATTTCTATGTATCATTTGAAGGATGTCCTCCATATTACAAAGTTAACAAAATCCCTTGAAACATTTAGTAAGCCTAAAACTTCCCAAACTTCTAATAAACCTAATTAGATTTGGAAACCAAGAAGAAGTAACCAAAACCTCATATGTTTTTTGTACCTAAAATTTCACCAAAGAAAGATCGAGAGGCTTTTACTGAGGGAGATTGATTATATTATGAGGGCCTTGTAGATTGTTTTTGGAATCTAAAGTATCCTATCCCTAATAGGATAATGGATCAAATTGAATATATAGGGAAAGGCCTTAGCCCCCAAGTTCAATGAATTTTAGAGCCCTTATCATCTATAGTTATCAATGGGAATCATGCTCTTAGATTTAAACTATTAGAGGATGACCTTATAAAATTTGGTAGTGATCCTTCCAAAGTGACTGGTAATGAGACTCCTAGAAACGATGTAACATCCCATTATATCATTTTTTATGAGCTTGTTGATTTAGATTTATTTTATTCAAATTCCATATTGACCATAAAACATATTGGAGCTTCCCATCCTGAAGAAAAAATCTATCCTATTGGAGCTTTTTGTCCTGAAGCAAAAACCCATCCTAGTGGTGCTTCCCTTCCTGAAGTAGGACATATATCTTTACCATTGGTGTTTTCCCATCTAGAAGCAAACCCTCACTATAACCTATGCCTTTTCCATCCTAAAATAGTAGATTGGGATCATCAAAATTTAGTCATATGCCTCGATGAGTTTCAAAATGAAGAATCAATTGCCGAATACATGGGCCTTCAAGATGCATTCCCCATTGGTGATCATAAGCAGGGTTTTGATTTTTCATTGAATCCTTTTGACTAATTTAGAGAGTAGGTAAAATTTATTGGTCATAATAAAGAATAAACATAAATATCTTTAGGTGAAAACCTCTTTGAGGCACAATTTGATCAGGGCAAAAGTAAATAAAAAGACAAGCCTTTGAGTGAAAACCTATTTTAGGCACTACTAGGTGGGAAAGTTTTATCATCCCCTTAGGATGTAGAAAGTCCATCTAGCTCAAGTTCCATAGATAGTACAAGAATCTCTTCAAAACAACATCAAATATTTGAGCATCTTACTCTTGATTTTCTAGAGGTCTTTGCCAATTGGCCTTTACTTGAGAAGGTAGATTCTAATTCTTCATATTATCTAAATCTTTGGGAAGAAAAAAAGAAGATATGGTAGAATAAGATGATCATGAACATACATTGCCTATAATTCTATAAGATGGATCCACACTCCTTATGGAGAGCACAAAAGAAGTGAATTTGGGAACCCATGAGGATCCCCAAAATGTTTATCTTGGAGCTTCCCTTACTAAAATAGAACATGAACATATTGTATCCATTCTTAAGGATTATATAGACATCTTTGCATGGGAATATTTTGACATGCTAGGTTTGGATCTAAATTTATTTTTGCATCATCTAGTTTATCACCTTGATGCTAAACCAGTCAATCAAAAGTTAAGAAAGATGCATCCATGCATCACCCTTTTAGTTAAGGCCAAGTTGGAGAAGTTGCTAGGAGCCAAATTTATTAGACCATTGAACTAATCTGAATGGATTTATAATATATTTATAGTAAGTAAAAAGATCCTAGGCATACATGTTTATACTGATTTTCATGATATCAACAAGGCATGTCCCAAAGATGATTTTCCTTTACCCAACATAGACATGATTGTCGACTCAACTACTAGGCATGAGATACTATCCTTAATGGATGGATTTTTTGGTTACAATCAAATCAATATAGCCCCTAAAGATCAACATAAGACCATGTTCACCACTCTGTGGGGGACATTTTATTACCAAGTCATGCCATTTGGTTTGAAGAATGTTAGAGCCACATATTAATGTGTTATGACAATCATCTTCCATGACATGATGCATGACATTATCGAGGGCTGTGTTGATGATATGCTAGCAAAATCAAGAACAAGAGTTGGATACCTTGACATTTTATGAAGAATATTTGAGAGGTTTGATGCATATAAATTTCACTTGAATCCAAAGAAATGTGTCTTTGGAGTCACATCAATAAAATTGATAGGGTTCATTATGTCACAATGATGGATTGAAGTTGACCCTATGAAGGTCACTCCTATTATGGAAATGTCTCCACCCAATAATCTTAAATAGTTACAAGGTCTACAAGGCAAGATCTAGTCTATACATAGGTTCATTTCTTAACTAGAAGATAAGTGCCACCCATTTACCCATCTCTTAAAGAAAGGGGTGATATTTTAGTGGGATGAAGATTTTTAGATAGCATTTATAAATATTAAAACATACTTTTCCAATCCATCGGTCTTACAGCCTCCAACACAAGGAAAGTCACTGCTTCTTTACATATCATCCATGGAATATGCACTGGGGGCACTTTTGCCTCAGCATGATGATTATGGTAAGTAACACATAGTTTATTATTTAAGCTACACATTGGTCACCTATGAACATAATTATATTCCTATTGAGAAGGCATGTTTAGCTATGGTGTTTGCCACTTAGAAGTTGTGACATTATATACTAAATAAGAAAATTTTTGTTATCACCAAGGTAGATCCTCTCAAGTTCCTCTTATCTAAATTATCTCTCCAAGGATGCATGCCTAAATGGATTATGCTCCTTAGTGAATTTGATATTGCATACCAAAATTAGAAGGAAATCAAAGGGTAGAGTCTTGTGGACCAACTTGTGGAAGCTCCTATTACAGCCACTCAACCTCTCAACTTTGACCTTCTAGATGATTCTATGATAATGATTAAAGTAGCACAAGAACTTGAGTAGTGGACACTCTATTTTGATGGATCTTTCACATCTCAAAGATCTAGAGCTAGCATATTGTTGATAATTCCACAAGGGGATTTGATCCCCAAAGCCTTCCATATATAATTTAAATGTACAAATAATATGGCCAAATATGAGACATTACTTATAGGGCTCTATCTTTCCATATATAGGGATATTCAAAGCTTAAAGGTCTATGGAGATTCGTAGCTAATCATAAATCAAAAAACTAGTCAATAGTAAATAAGAGATGATAAACTTGTCCCTTAAAAGTAAGTTGTTGATAACCTTACAAGATATTTTAAATCTCTATAGTTTAAGCAAGTTCCATGAGTCAACAACAGGTTTGTTGATGCCATGCCAACAACTGGTTCCATGATTCAAATGCATGACAATGATAAAGAGTATTAGTTCTTGATTGAAAATCTTCTTCATCCAACACATATTTTATTAGATTCAAAGAGGATATGCACCAATGTTGATCCTAATATCTCACCTGAGCTACCATGGTACCAATATTTTTATAACTATTTCCATAGCCATGTCTTTCCTACCAACCTTTCCAATAACCAAAAAAAACTTTTTCTTCATCACCTAACATGTTATATCCTCCTTAGAAACATGCTTTATCAAAAAATCTATGATGGAATGCTACTTCATTATTTATCTTTGGGAGAATCCAAACTGGCACTAAAGGAGGTTCATGAAGTAATGTGTGGGGCCCATACCAATGGTGTAGTCCTAGAAAAGAAACTTATCAGAATAGGTTATTATTGGCCCAAAATGGAGATATATGCTTGTAATTATGTAAATAAGTGTGTTCCTTGTTAGTAGCATGGAAACTTGATACATGCACCTTCTTTACCATTACAACCAATTACAACACCATGGCCATTCTCAACATGGGGTCTTGATCTCATTGGGAAAATTAACCAAACATCTTTAGATGACCATAATCACATTTTGACTGCAACTAAGTACTTTACAAAATGGATTAAGGCCATCCTCTCACTTATGTTACCAGGAAATAAATAGCCAAATTCATTCATTACCATATCATCTGTCGATATGGCATCTAAACCTGTATTATATCTGATAATGGTAGATCCTTTGTAAATCAAGATGTGAAAGGTATTTGTGAAAAATTCAAGATCAAGCACAATAAATCCACTCCATATAACTTGGAAGGTAATAGATAAGTTGAGGCATCAAATAAAACCATTCTAGCTATCTTAAAAAAAGATTGTTAATGATGCTAGCCATAATTGGCACTTGTAACTATTCCTTACCCTTTGGGGTTATAGAACCAATCATCAAACCCCAATTAGAGCTACTCCATACTCCATTATTTTTGGCACTAAATATATCATCCCAATCAATATTGAGATCTTATCATTAATAATATCACTAGATCACATTGAAGATAATGAAGACTATAGAGCCTCACAGCTGCAATAACTAAAACTTCTTGATGTTAAGCATTTGGATGCCCTAGAAAACTTGTAGTCCTATCAAAATAAATTGTAGAAAACCTAAAAAAAAACAAATTATCCCTTGAGAATTTGAGATTGGTGACTTAGTTTTGAAAGAGAACTAGAAGAACATGAATGTTGAACCCAAAAAGAAAGGCAAGTTTCAACATAATTGGTTAGGACCATACATTGTCGCAACAAACTATGGATTAGGAACATATTGATTGGCTAAAACTAATGGTGAATAAATTTCAAATCCACATGAACATCATACAACTTAAGAGGTTATATGCATGAATATATTTGAACCATTTTATATAAGATCCTTGACTTAGGGGTAACTTATGATGTCATAATTTTATACCACACTTTTATCCCACCTTGAACACATTTTATACTACCCTGATCCACTTTTCATGAATCTTGATGGTAAGGGCTTTGAACTATTAGAACTCTTAACACATTGTTCATCCCATCCTAGATTGCTCTCTTCAAATTTGCATATTCTTTATTAAGTCTAAGGCATGTTATAATCTTGAACATTTTTTTGTCCCTTGACCAATTATGATCTCCATTATGTCTCATAAGCATTATGAGCATCTTTTGTAGTAGTTATACAAAGTGTTTTATCCAAGACAATCTTGTGCAACTTATGATAGGTGAACATCTACATCTTTTTAGTACAAGTATTTTTCTACTTTCTTGTTTTATCAAGATTCTTTCTCTTGCTGATTTATGAGCATGGGCCATTATAGTCAGCTTAATTGTCTTATTAGAACCTCTACTCTTAGGATGTGCATCTCCTCAACTAGATGGTCCCACCTTATGCATATTTTATCCTAAAAACACCAAAAACATTGGAAATACTTTAAAAATACTAAAAACATTAGAACATGATCCACAATAGAAAAAAAAACATTATCTCATGCTTCTGCACATTTGTACATTTTGATTTCACTATCCCACACTCTCACCATTTTGTGAATAACTATTAAGTTTGAATGCTCTCACCATTTTATGAGTAAATGTTAAGAAATAATGCTCTTTCCATTTTATAAAGCATAAAAACACTAGTTCATTTCATCGTATCCCATGTACTTGCCATTTTGCAAGATCATTCTTTCTCATCTCATCAACTTCTTATTTGTCAGACCATTCTCATTTGTTTGTCATCTATTTCAATTCTTATATGACATTAATCATTGTGGTCTGATCATCATTTTCCTTCTATCCCATTTCTTGGTAGAACTACATTTGGCTTGAAGGTTCATGTTGAAACATGCATCCATGGAACTATGTAGGCAAAGTCCACTTGTCTTATACATCTGGAGTCAGCTCGGCTAACCCCTTCCTTTTATTTTATTCCCTATTTTCTTTTGTTATTATTTCTCTTTAATTAGGGAAAAAATTTCATGTCATTTTTATTTGTTATGATGTGGTATAAATTAACACCTCTACCGCATATGCATGAACATTTGTCTTTAAATCGCACTAACTTGGTTTTTGTTTATGTGTGTTTATTTGAGTTTTTTTGGTGTTCTGTTGTGCTTTATTGGTGTTTTGTTGTGTTTTTACACCTCTCCTTTTATTTATTATCCTTTTCTCTTTTTATTACTTCTTGCTTTTCTTGGTCTTCTTTTTCCTTGATCATTTTTTTTGCTTATCTCTTTTGTGTTTCAGAACATCTTGATGATTCACATGGATCTCAATTGTTTATATCTTGATCCTATGTTATTATGTTATTCTTGGACCATTTTGTTTATTTGATTATTTTTGTTTTCTTGTATTTTCTATTTGATTTTGCTTTTACCTTTTATGTTTTAGAACATCTTGATGATTCACGTGGATCTTAATTGTTTATATCTTGATCCTATGTTATTACGTTGTTCTTGGACCATTTTGTTTATTTGATTATTATTGGTGTCTTTTTTTTTCCTATTTGATTTTGCTTTTCTCTTTTGTGTTTGAGAATACCTTGATGGTCCACATGGATCTTGATTATCATATCTTGGTCTCATGTCATTAATATGTTCTTGCCTTTTGTTTTTTAAACATTTTTGTTCTTACTTAAGTCTTGATAGATCATATATTGATTTAAAGTTAGGCTCATTTATGTTTTTCTTTGTTTTTGATTTTTTGTTTAAATGTAAATCATTGTAACTCTAGTTTTAGTCATTCTTTTACCATTATCCTTAGTTATATATTATCACATTTGAATTGGCTTAGTGCAACTGGAATCTTATAACATTCTAATTTATTCATACTTATGATGCCTAATTTATTTTGCTATAGCAAGCACTTTGTGGTCAGATCTCAAGGTCTTAACATCAACAGTAGCTCTAATGAATGATTCTCAAGAACACTCTACAAAACCTAGGCTCATGATATGGAATTAGACTTCTAGGTAGCATGCATTTTATCACTCAAGTTTATGCTTAGACGTGCATCTCTTTGCATACATTGTGAGTCTAATAAATTATTGGTCATTTGTTATCATTCCTCATTCCATTCTCTCCCTAACTTGGGTGAACTACATTACCTGAAGTTCATGTTGGAACATGAAACCATGGAAGTATGTAGGTAACACTCACTTTCTATTGAGGTTAGCTCAGCTATCTCCATTCTTCTTTTCATCTCTCTCATCACTTTGTGCATTCTCATATGCTTGGATTTATATGGCTTTCTAAGCCATTACCCCATTGCATATACATTTTCACCTACTCACTTTAACCTATATTTTGGGTTATATCCTTGAGATATTTTTCTTGATAATTTCCCATGTCAGGGCACAACATCTGAATCATGTTTGAATCAAATCAGCTCTATAGGGGTAAATCATCAATGATCAAGATTCTCCCTACTAGGGTAAAACTATTTTACCATGATCAAATTTTCTCTATTGGGGCACTTCTTATTATATTCTCTTTGGAGACCCATTCTAGTGGTTCTTTACTTCTTAAAGCATAACATTCTCCCATTTTATCTAATTCTAAGCTCTCCACATTAAATCCCATGATGATAATATTTTAGTGTGTAACTTGTCTTCAGATTGATCAATGTCATAAGCATGTAGATTATACTCTCAAATTGGGTATATTTACAGTGTGTCACTTACATTTATGGATTGTATCTTTCCTATTCCCACCATATCTATGGCCTATTATACCTCTAATTATATTTTTTATCATTGACGGTAATCAAGTGTGCATTTATTAGTTCATCTAGATGTGATCTATTCCCTAGGTTAATCTCTCACTTTCTCTTTTTTTTGAGAGTCTATCCTTCTCTTTCATCTTATCATGCCCTCTCAAGGGGGCATCATGGGTCTATTCTAATTTATTCTTGACAATTATTTTCTTTGAAAAGATGTTGATTCACCTAAATGTCTCGATATGCCTTCTCAAATAGGGTCAAAATGTAGACATCCAATACCTAACACCATTTGTGTTGAAATTGTCAATCATACTCAAATTACACTCAAATCCACATTTTAGGTCAAAATCTATAAAAACATCTTAAATGGTTTGAAATTTTCATTTACAAGTGTCATTTTAGGTCAAAGTATCCCTAAATAGGGCAACACATTTTATGGGCTAGCTAACTTTGATTAGATCATTTTGAGTCAAAATGACCATTTCACCATTTAGTGCTCTAGATCACTCTTTTCTTATAATTCATTAATACACATCATGTACCTTTGTTATTTTTTTATTGGAAACATATTAAATGGGAATACGATTCTAATGTATGTAGCATCACCATTTAATTCTTCTCAAGGTCAACTTATAACCCAATAATATGACTTTCTGACCATTTTGATTAATTCAAGACCAATTTTCAAATAAATGCATAAATGTTGATTAACCTTACTTAAGGCTAATTAATATAAATCAAGAGCTTAAGTGGATTTTCCATGAGATTTGTTGAATATTTATTTTTTAAAATTTATTCTTATTATCTGCATCACCTAATGACAACATCTATGTGGTGGCATCTACTAACCTATAAGCACATAAAATATTAGGATTATGGATCACCCATGCCTAGTTAATGCCTCTCATGCCTCTTCAATGACCCTTCTTCCAAGTTCATCTTGAGGATAATTATGGATTTAATTATAAATATTAGTATTATCCTCAACCACACATCTCAATATTGAGATGGATGGTTGAGGTTGATCCTAACCAATCTCAAAAATCTATAAATAGAGAGGCCAATGGACATCATTTCAAAGCTATTTTTTTGGTACAAGGTTATT
Source organism: Torreya grandis (assembly GCA_037957365.1). Classification (NCBI taxonomy): domain Eukaryota; kingdom Viridiplantae; phylum Streptophyta; class Pinopsida; order Cupressales; family Taxaceae; genus Torreya; species Torreya grandis. The sequence continues at coordinate 1,862 of JARHVA010011571.1, read as the reverse complement.
ATGATCAAATATCTCCAAAGTTTGAAGATTGAAAATTTATAATGCTAAATTATTTCCCACAAAGCTTCATTGATAGGTTAGTTTATTGATTCCACATCAAGAGCCTAGGTTTTTATGGAGTGTTCTTAAGGCATTCAAGGAGCTTACCACCATTGTTGACAAAGACAAGGATTTTTGATCAAGGGACAACATGTTTTTTGAGCCACATGGGTATGGTTAATCCATTTTGGAAGGTAATATGGTGATTGCTTTCTTTCATGTTTTTTATATCCTTTGTAATTAACATAGGAATAGACAAGCTTGGTTAGTTAGTTCTTTATGCATGTTTCATTTTTTATGGACTAATAGTTGACTAACTTTCTTTGTAATCCTCTCTACAGTAGTGACCTTTTAATAATTATTAAATTGGAGATCTATAATATTATCTCTCTTGGGTCCCTTATAACCAACTTTTTGTTGGCCCTTGTAGCTTTCCCTGAGCTTGTTTTCAATAACTTCTCTTTGGTGATGGAACTACCCTATCATGGGACAAAAATACCCTATGAAGTTATAAAATAACTGCATTGGTGATGGGTTTATCAAGATAATTGTGTAAACCACCATGATGGTTTCATCCTAAGATGGAAGTTTTTTATTAAAATAATAGTGGTTTTTCTAATATATAAGTGATGGTTTTATTCCCAAAAGTAGCAATTCCATCACCATTATTATGCCTTCTAAATTTGACTTCTGTGATTTATTCCTTGATACATTTTGCATGCTTGTTATCAAATTTATTTATTTTTAAACCTAAATTTCACCTCTAATTATGTCCATATTTCTCCCTCTTCTCTTTCTAATAATTTTTATTCCCTTCTAAGTTTAAATCCTAGTTCAAATCAGTTAAATTCCTTTATGCAAGCTCCATTTATCTTGTATAAGTAAGCCAATTTTGGCTTGATTTTGGAACCAAAAATTTTAATTATATCTTAATGTTTTTTAATTATTTACAACCATATCCTAATAAAATTTATTTGGATATTTTTATTTGATTGTTTTTGTGTTCGACTACATAGTTAAATATAGAGGGAGAGCCATTATTCTTGCAACCAAGTCTTGAAAAATGGTGTCTTTAGCTAGCCCTAGTTAGTTATTATTTATTTAGATGTGTGTTTATTTTATTATTGTCCAATTTTTTATATTAATTTATTCATCCTTTTTTTTAAGAGATTCTGACATCTTCATTTGAGCAAAAGGAACCAACATATTGAAGACCACAATGCAATAAATTTCTAGCCTTAAATTGGTCTACATATGGATCAGGTTAAGGGTTATTAGCTTATATTTATTTTTTTTATTTTAGTATATTATATTATATTTTTATATATATATTTATTATCTTAAATATTTATTTTGTAAAAAAATTAGTTCTGATAGGAAAAAATATTTTTTTCTCTCTTGTCCTTGCATAAAAATAGTAATTAGTTTCCTTGTTTACTTTCATTAATTTCAATAGATTTTTTCACAACATAATATTGAATTTAAACTCTTATGTTAATTTTATAGATTATATAATACATTTACAACCATTATAATAACTATTTTTTAGCTTTAGGATAAGTTTTTTTAATTCTCAAAATAAGCAACTAGTGACTGGCAAAAACCTTAGACAAACCTAAGAGAACAAGATTGTGTCATTGTGATTCTAATTTTTATTAATTGGATCAATTGAGAATGATAGTTTAATTAATTTTATTATAAAACCAATAAATCAAATCATTCATTTCCATTTAAAATACATTGTTCATAACTAACATCCAACTCCTAGAAAGGATCAAACTTATTCTTTGATTGTTTGGGCGAGAGAAAACAATAGGTACCTC
>JARHVA010011570.1:10000-44724 GCA_037957365.1 Torreya grandis | reverse complement strand
ATCTCACTTTCACTTGTTATGATATGATGTATTTTGATTATTTTTCATTATTGTACATTTGGCTAATTTCTATTGTAATTAAATAGTTGGTACATTCATACAAGGATATAATAAAATAGTCATATTATTTTAATCTAAAAATTGAGATTATGAACACTTATTGTCTTGTTTGGACATCATTTCACATTAAAAGTAAAAATAATTATTTGCATAGTAATATATGATCTTATTGACTTGGTATTACTTCAAATACAAACATTTTAAGTTCAAAATTTCTCTTTTTTCAACTTCAAAAATCATAAAAAATTAAGTTAAATGATTTTGATTTTCTACGAGACTTAAAAATAGTGTTTAATTTATGGTTTAGTTCTCCTTCATATTGTGAGTGTAATGTTTATCGATGAAAATTTTGAACAAAGTTGTTATAAGGTGCAATGCATAGAATTTTTTGTATTTAAAAATTTGAACTTAATAATATTAGGTTTTTTCTATCACCCTACTTGGTCATTTTATAAACCTATGATAAGTGGCTAAAGAGTGTTGTAGTTTCAAGTAAGTACTTACATAGGTAAGCAATCTTGTAAAGATGGCACAAGATTAAGATGAGGGGGTCAAATAAGTTATTTCATATAATAAGGTTTCAGACAAATTTATTGAATTATATTATCTTTGTCCTAGTCCCCATGAAATATAGTGAAGGACTTAGTCCATGACTTAATAATAAGTTGAAAATATTGCATATTGGTAAGGAACTAAATCCTTGGAAATGCAAATGAAATCATTTATATTGGCCACATTGAAAATTTTGTGTACATATATTTATCAACCTTATTATATGTTCAAGTTTTCATTTAATAGAGGTATTGGTTTGGTAGGGTACATTAAACATGATTATAACAAGGCTGAAAAAGTCTTTCAAATGTGTAATCTATAATACTAGAACTCACTAAAATTTTATGATTAAATCATGGAGTACATGTTAGCATTAATGGAAAATGTTTTCCTTTAGGTTTCTTTTCATGGGTGTTTAATGTGCCTTAGTTTTTCTATGTTTTAGTGGTTTCTTGATTATTTAGTTCATAGTTCATTTAATTCTAAATTCACAAAGATGCTTGCAATTGTAGTGAATATTTTCTAATTTCTCAACAAAGTTGCACATTGTTCTGAATTAAAACACACTTTTATTTTAATGTATGGTATACATTCATGTTTAATTTTATGAAAAATCAACAAAGGATATTTGGATTTGTGATAGTTTAAAATATTTTTTGTAAATATGAAATAAGGTGTTTTTATGTGGTTCCCATCATTGTTACATGGAGATATATGCTTAAAGTTTTGTTGTAAAATACATAAATTAAGGTAGTCAGATTTATAATTCTAATGAGGTTTATATAAAAGCTTTTGATATGAATATTTTTCTTGGTTACGTTTTATTTCTTGTCAGTCTACTCTAAGTATTTTTTTCAATTCTGTATGAAAAATAGGTATTTAATGTTATGATATAAACAAATTACTTCAAATCCATGAATATATTGTTATATTCAAAGTTTTGTTGTAAAATACATAAATTAAGGTAGTGAGATTTATAATTCTAATGAGGTTTATATAAAAGCTTTTGATATGAATAGCTTTCTTAGTTATGTTTTGTTTCTTGTCATTCTACTCTAAGTATTTTTTTTCAATTTTGTATGAAAAAATAGGTATTTAATGTTATGATATAAAAAAATTACTTAAAATCCATGAATATATTGTTTAAAATTATAAGTTCACTTTATATTTTATTTCAAAATCAGAATGCAAATGCACTAGTTTGAGAATCTCATTTTTTATATAGTCTACTTAAGTTTGATATTTATATATAGATGCATGATTTATACAACTCAGTGGCTTGCATGTGGCATGATGAAATATTTTTATGGGATGATATTTTTTTTAGTTAATTTTGAATGAATCTTCCTTATTTTTTTAACCTTAACACCTTTATTCCTTGGTGTAAAATAATAAAAGTGAGTTTTGTCTCAGTTTTGAAAGGTTTTGGGTTACGTCAATAATTTTTTTGAGTTACATATAGGGAGAAAATGGTTTCATTTATTATTCAAAATAAGGGAATGAATTTAATTTATAATTATAAAATAAAAAAATAAAATTCATGAATTTTATCTTGTGAATATATGTTCTTGCCTTTCATTGGATGGAATAATGAATTCTAGGCTACTGAATAGTTCCAATATTTCTATTCAAAGTTTTAAAGATATTGTGATTTGAAGGCTTCCTCTTTTCATTAAGACCCTAATCTATTTCTTCTTATTGTGGATGAGGTCTTATATTTAAATATTGAAGTGATATTGAATATTTTAATGAAGTTTATGGTTTTAAGAGAACACTATATTTTTCTTGATTAATATATTGATTATTTTGGGTATAATATTTTCTCCTTCAAAATAATTTTTGATTTCACTATAGATATGTGATATTATGTGTTTTATTGTTATAAATTGGAATAATTATTTTTATTTGTATAAAATTTTGTATGATTTATATTTATAAATATTGTGTTTGATAGATTATCAATAAGGAAAGTACATTTTAGCTTCTTTTTCATTTGAAAACTTGATGGATTACTTCTTCCTTTGACAAAGGCCTTTATTTTTTATTTTCAAGTTTCTTATTTCATACATAGGATGATTTTGAGTCTTCAAGAATTACTTTTTCACAGAAATAATCATTGGATTATTTTCATTAAATATAATGATCCTACCATAGTTGTGAAAATACTAATCTGATTTAATGGATCTAATGCTTAGACTAGGGTATTTGATTGAAATCAATGGTTTTCATTTGTATTTTAAGTTAAATTTTTCAAGATACATTAGTAGAAAATGTGAATGTGTTATCATATTAAAATAATAAATTGATAAGTTTATTTTATAATTGAGTTGTTTTACTCATAATTATTTATGATTTCAATATCTATTCTATTTTTCACATAAAAGAATTGGTTTATAAACTTTTTGAGATGGATAAAAAGTAGTTAGTAGATTTTACCTTAGATATAATAATATCCTATTCAATCATAAGGATATTTAAGGACCATGATAATAAGTTTTTGAGAGGGTACAATATAAAGTGAGTTTTTTGTAAATGATTTTATAGAAGTTTCATAGTTTTTAAAAGGATTTTACACCCATATTATTTAGTATTGATATTTACAGTTTGCTTAATTTTGGTAATGATAATTTAAGACTATCTACCTAGCACATTGGATGCCACATCCCTCAAAATGTCATGTCACCTACTCAAAATGAAGTCACTTTTGAATAGGAGGTGACATAGCTATCACATGCATGGATTTTATTTTTTAAGTGAAGTATTTCAAAAATCATGACCCATTATCATTCCACCACATGGATAATTAATTAAAAAGGGTGGGATGAATAATTTAATTCAAGTTTATTTCAAGACATTAACTCTAAGTCTCAACAGGGTTTGATTAATTCCATCTTTGGCTCTCAAGCTACTATTGAGATGGGTGGAGACAGGGACTGTCTTGAACCAAATTCTTGCATGAAGGTTAGAAACATGATTAAGGTTTGGAGGAAGTTGAATAGAGGGGACCTCACCTATTTTAACGCTAAGGGTTAATGACCATGATGCTAACTTATCAAAGGAATTTATTATGGCATGGAACAAGAGGGTTGTTAAAGTAAGAGGCATTATAATTTATATAATAGAGGATATGATATGTGAATCCATAAATATGTCATGAAAAGGAATAAAATCATTCAAATATAAATAAAAAAATAAGAACTCTTATAGAGGTTTTTTAAAACCAATAAGTTTATTAAAATGGATAAAAAAGGGTTTCCTTGCTTAGATCTTCCACATCACTGGCCTGAAGTTTGCTTACAAATAATGAAGTATGTCAAACTTGAAGGTAATTAAACCCTTATTTTTCCCATCACCTTTCTATTGTTTAACTATTTTAAAGGATTTAAAATAATCCTTCCTTATGACCTCCTAAAATATCTATAGATCACTACTCTCACATAACAAATCAATGAATCCAATCCCATCATACACTAGGGCCTTATTCTGCTACTGGTAAAGCATGATGAGACCCTTAAGGGTGAGGAAGTTCCTCTAGAAGGGTCCTAAACTAAGTAATATTCTCCTTAGGAATATCCTACCTTATGATCTCATTCCTCGATAACCAATTTTTCCCATGCTAGCCCTAATTCCAAAATCTTAGTTGGGAATCCTTCCCTAAAACTCTCTATTTTCAAGCCTAAACCACTCTTGATAGAGGAAGGAATCCTAAGGGAAGTGTTATGGAAAGTCAAGACTCATCTATTATAAGTGATTTAAATTAACAAGGATCAAATAGAAAGGTTTAATAATAAAAATCATGAGGCAAGGATGTGTTTAGGAGATTTAATCTAGGATTGGATTTCCATGAACAAGGAGGTTGTCAAAATGATGCAATCTTTTTCTCAAATAACAAAGGCTAAAGGGACCCTCCTAAAGTAACATATCATGGAGGTGGAGACTTCTTCCCCTAAACTCCCCCAAAACTACCCCACCAAAAATACCCATATAAAGGTATAGTTACAGAAGAGATCAAGAATGATCCTACCTAAGGAGGGTGCAGAAGGCATGGGAAAAAAAACCAGGGCCAAAATCACAAAGAATATATAGGTCACATAGTAAAAGGATTTTGAGAAGGTTAAGGTACCTATAGAGGGATCCCCCTCCTAGAATATATTTTCTATTTACTTTCCTTTTATTTTTCCCTCCACATGGTTAGTTAGCTACTAGTGTTATTTTTTGGCTTTGACTTTTAGCCCATGGGGCTTGATCATGTTTACTGCACTTTTACATACTCTAGTTCTTGATCCATTTAAAACCAAGATTTTTAGCATATCAAATAAAAAATGATAATGAGAATATATGATATCTATATTAATGAGTTTTTTATTTAGTAATACATATTTAAAAGAATATAAAATCACAATAAATGAGTGTTAGATGATATTTTAACTTTAAAAACATAACTTATTCATTTAGATGATATCATTTTACAAAATGGAAATAAATGGTTCAATACATCTCTTTTGTACATATTTACTATTGTTTTATGGTCCCTTGATTATTTGATACAATTTTGGGAATGATGTTTTAGCTTTTCCTTACTTATATTGAAAGAAAAAATAAATGATTATGTGTTGGCATGTTTCTTTAGATTATATATTAAATTTAACAAAATAATACGGTGTGTTTAATAAATGTGTTTCATATCAGATTTTTGAAGCCTATTTTTTTCATTCATTGAAGTAATTTGGAATTATAATGAGTTAACATGTTTTGTTTGATTAAAAAATTCCTTATAAGTTGTATTTTTTTCTTGAATTTAGGAAATATGTCAATTTAGAGTTGGGAGTTATTCAGGTTTGGTATAAAAATATTTAAGGAAGATAAAATTAGGATTAATAGAATACACTACCTATATGTGGTACATATTGAGCTAGACCCTTTAGGGTAAAGTGTTTATAACATGTTTATGTGAGGTTTTAGCCTCATTACCAAGTCTCTCTTTACTTTGATACTTATGACCCATTTTTTGAGATGATTTGAATGTGTATGAGACTAAATATAGTCATAAATATTTTATTATTCCTATTTTACCCATATTTATCCTTAATTAACTTATGCATTTAATTGGTACCTATTTTACTATTTTACCCCATACTAAGCCTAAGAAAGGACCTATTTTATCTTATAACCACTATTTTTTGTACAAAAAATGTTATGAATTATAGAAACATCTCTATGAATCTATATGATTTAGTCTAGACCCAAATCTTGACATGTTTCCTTAATGGACAAACCCAACATGTTTCCTTAATAGACAAAATTAACCGATAAGGACAATAACTATTATTGATATTATCTTTATCCAATGATCATATTTTCAAATAAAACCCTCCCTAAGGTCACCCTCTCTATTTTTAAGCTTTATATCATGTGATCTCTATGAGATTTTTATAAATACAAATTCAATTCACTTATTACACAAATAAAAATTTCAATTTAAAAGTCTTATTGACACAAGTGCACATTGAGAAAAAGTTACATATTATTTCAAAATTAGGTTACAATAACTTCAAATAGTCTTCACCAAAGTTTTAAAACCATTTAATTCATCCATAATCATGCATGATAAAGTATTCCAACCAATTTTATAATCATTCATATAGTAAAAGGAGCATAATTTGAAAAGGAACTTAGTTGGGAGAACCACATGGAGGTTTGATCCCTCTTCAAAGTATTGTTATTTAAGAAATGCTCAACATAATCAGGTTCTTATGTCTAGAAGAACTCCAATTATTAACCACTTTTTAATCCTTCTATTTAACCCTAAAATCTAGATATGAATAATCTAGGATTAAAGTGGTAGAGATAGACTAGGGCACATGATGGTATATTTTCTCTAAAGCATGTTAATTAATTTTAAAACTCAGATATAACATATAATAAATTTATTATGCTAATATTTTGAAGATAAAAATATAAACATTTTATATATTTCAATCATAACAAAAAAAAATGTACTTAGATGATCCTAATGCTAATAAAAATATAGATCTAGGATAGGCAAAAAGTAGTCTAGATATAGATTTTGTATTAATCACCTAATTAAATAAATTATACCTTTTTATTCATAAAAACTTGCATCAACATGGGATATTTTTATTGATACTACTATTTAACTCAGACACATGTGTCCATTATGAAATACTTGAAAAAACTAGATGTGACCTAGATGCTTATAGGTTCTCTATCACCTTCATTCTATTGAATTCAGATTTGGGTCATGGATTGTCACTCCTCATCAAATATAAAAACCTTAGTTTTTAATCTTCATAGTGTATATGGAAAAAATGGGTTAGTGGTCACATAGTTTTGATCTACCCCAAATACCCATCTATTAATTAACATTTCCTACATAGACAATACTATGAAGAGGGCCTTAGACTTATGTATTATTTCATACATATTGGCTTGTTTTTTTACACATCTTGAACCATTCATAATCAAGTATTACAAATAATATTAGACTAATTTATATAGTCAAAGGGGCATAATTTAAAAAATCATTTAGTTTGGATAATCACGTGGAGGTTTGATCCCTTTTTGAATTATTGGTATGTATGCAATGCTTAATATAGTGGGGTGTTTAGGTATATCAAAATTCTAAATGATAACCAATTTTTACTCATATTTAACCCTAAAGTCTAGATATGGAGAATATAGGATTAAAATGGTAGAGATATCCCAAGGCACAAGGATGGTAGATTATCTCTAAATCAGGGTAAATAATTAAAATATAACATATATTAAATTTATTATGTTGAGATGTTGAAGATAAAAATTACTACTATGATATATATTAAAAAGATAATGAAAATAAAATACATAATTTATCTTAATGCTAATAAAATTTTGGATCTAGGATAGGCATAAAGTAGTCTAGATTTGTACTCTAGATTAGTCACCTAATTCTAGAAATCATACCTCTATAGGCACAAACACTTATATCAACCTAGGATAGTTGTGTCAAAGCTAATGTCTAATTTGGACACATGTGACCATTATTAAATACCTACTCAAACTATATGTGACCACCTAGATGATTTTGAGTTCTATGTTACATTTGCTCTAGTGTATTGAGATCTAGGTTATGGACTATTTCTCCTTGTCAAATATAAAAACACTAGTTATTCATCTTTATAATGGCTATTGGAAAAATGGGTTAGTGTGCACAAATTATGGAATTATCCTAAATAACCCTCTATCAATGATCACTTCTTGCATATCTAATACTTTTAATACAACCTCAGACTTATATAGTTCTCCCATATGTGGTGGCTAGTGGGTGAATCATGCAATGTGTTATAAGTAAGTAAAATAATGAACTAGCTTTTAAATTTAAAAATATGGACCTTAGGCTACTCCATCAGTAATTCAAACCTATAAATATGTTTTACCTATGACTAATATGGAAATAAGATAAAATTAGGAAGCTTTTCTCACTTGAGTGATTGATTTGGGTATTTTTTGGTCTATGCTAGCTTAGGAATGAATGAGGGTTGATATTGTATTTATACCTATCTCTTTGGAAAAGGTATCACATTAAAGCACCATGGCTAAAATTTAATATATGTTTCATTTTCAAATTGGATGATTTTATGTCACTACACACTTGTATTGGCATATGACACTTATATCAATATAGGCATCTGACTAAACACAAGTATTTGGGTAATTAAAATAAGTGTAGGTCTAGAATTTATAGAGATGGAAGGTAAGTAGGTTTATAACATTTTTGACAAGAAAAAAGGTTTGAGTCATCAGAATAGCATTGATTAGACTAATAGGTAAGTAATTAGGCATAGAGAGATAGTTTATGTGAGCCTTTCAGCCATAAAAAAGGTCTAAAAGTTCAAGGTACATCCATAATATGAATTTTACAATTGTAAAAGACTGAGGTGTTATATAACTTATAAATAGTGTCTACATTTCCCCCATTAATCTAGTAATGTAATTTCTAATTTAAAGGAAATAAATATGTGCCTAAGTGTGTATAACACACCTTGTATTTGTTTGAGTCCAACTTGAGTGCTTTACTTGTGACTGAATGCCAACCAATATCATGTTACAATATATAATCATTGTATATAATCCAAAATTAAAAGCATTCAAATGATTTAAATTAAAATAGAGTAAGGTTTAGGATTATACCTATGTATCGATGCAATTGACTTATCTTTTGGCAATTTGATCTACAAATATATATACTTATGAATCATTAAAGCTGAGATTAGGAAAAAATAAATATGGAAAGTGCATATATCTAAAGAGATAGAGATATATTGGAGGACACATGCCCTAAACTTGAAGAAAATATGAGTTTCCACTTGGTATTTGAGATTACCTCAACCATGCAACCCAACCATACTTGTAACCTGGTGAATGTGAGTGAACCAAGTCAACTCACATTATAAAATTAGTGAGGATAGATGATGTAATCAATTCCAACCAATAAATTTGTCAATACTAAGCTATTTAATCAACTTAGCCATACCAAAAGTGAACCAACTATTATAGTAGATTAGATTAATATAATCCATAAAATTCCAACCTGGTGGGTGATGATAGTTGCTAAAATTGTTTGAAATCTAAAATTGATTTCATTTTTTTAATTTAGGTTCCATTTTCATAGCATATGCACATTAAATATGTATCATTCTAAAAATGTGTATAGTAATGGTACCAATTTATATAATTTTATGAAAAATGTGTATCTAAATCATATAACTATGAATTTAGCCAATTTTAAGTTGTGTAAGTCTAGAGAACATGTTTCAAAAAAATGCCCCTAATATAATTTTAAACCAAAAATTGGTGAAAGTGTGGAGTACATGTTTCCAAAACATGTCCCCCTATAATATTAATATGAGAACTAGTGTAAGTGTGGAGAACATGTTTCCAAAAGATGCCCTAATTTGGATATACTAAATAATAAATAAGTGTAGATAACATGTTTATAAAACATTCCCCCACTATAATCTAAATATGTGAATCAATGTGGAAGTCATGTCTATATGGCATGCCCCCACTAATATACCCCTTTTTATCTGAGGAGAAGTAGAAACTTGTGGTTTCCTTACCTCAAAAGGATAAGATAACCATGTGAACTTTGAATGTCCCATGTATCATATAGAAGAAACATATCTAAGTAGATAAATCATTAAAGCACAAAGAATGTGATCACACCAAGTACTAATATGTATGATGTGAATCATGTCAACATGTAGATATTAATAGTAAAAGATCAATAAAAATCAAGCATAGACATAAGATCACTCAAAATAAAATAAAAGTAAAATGGTATAAAGAGACCAAAAATAAGGGGCAAGTTCATATGCCACATAATCAAAGGGATATGACTTAGTCAAAAGTCTAAAAAATCAAGAATGACATATTCAAATGTCGACATAAAACAAATAATGAAATTTAAATATCAAAGATGAAAAAAAAGGTATAGATATGCAAATAATGGAGGTTAAAATACTCAAACAAGTAAGATAATATCAAGAAAATAAATTTAAGGAAGTGAAAATATTAAAGCATAAGAAACCAACATAAACATATCGTACTAGTCCCTGGATATATGTGTTGGATAAAAATGTTAATTATATAACATAACAAGTACACTATGAAAGATATAAGCTTGGATAAAGGCATGTGTAAGTACACAAATGATCTCAAACATGATAATATAAAGTGACCATAGAATTATATAACCTATATGTATCATTATCATAGAGGTGTATGCCCCAAATGTCTTGGTGATGTGAGTAGAGGGAAAACCCAACATTCAAAAGTGTTTAGATCATGTATTTATGTATGTTTGTATCAAGCTCAAAAGATATGTGAAACACATGTGTATATATAAAATACTAATATTCCATATACCAACATGGAACCAATAACATCTATGCCAAGGAACTAATAGGAATATGTGAAAATAAAATAGTATCCTATAATCTCATCCAAAATATACTCATAAGTATCGCCCCACTTGAAACCTAGTGCAAAAAATGGTGGTCATACTAAGGAGCATGTATAGGTGCAATCTATATCATTTTAGAATCTTTCATGCTCTATGTTTATTTAATAAGACTTGATTGCTATGAATAAATAGTAGGATTAGGGGTTATTAGAGCCCATATCTAAATGGTTAGTGGTTTCTTTGGAACAATAGTAATAGGAACATGTGTTAGTGTTTTGGATATCTAAATATGGTTTGTATTAGATGAGGATTTCATGGAATAAACTATGGATCTCTGATGTAATGGTCACTCAAGTACTAACCACCTAGTAAACAATATTACCTATTGCTTACCCTTTTGTAGATCATTAACTTTGATAATTAATTATTTAGGTATAAATTTCTATTTCTTAAGAGTATGCTCATATATAATTTTATAAAATGTAATTACCCTACTAGCATGAATGCATTTAACACACCCATGTAATGTATAAGGTACTAATCAAAGTGTATGTATATAAGTCCATCCAAATAACATCTCAAATAAACTTGTGTAAGGTATAACTAAGAAGGTAGTAACCATAACTATGGGACCCACCTATAAAGGTAAGTAAATCTTAGCAAGAAACTATTTTGAGGTCCCATCAAATACTCTATTGATTTGGTTGAAGGATGTAAATCATGGTTTATATAATTTAAATACATAAGTAATATCATGGTACAAATATTATTGCTTGCACCATTATCAATCATAACATTATGTATAAGCCGGTGATCAATATATGTTCAAATTAATAACGAATGAAGATATAATTCATTATCCCTAATCTCAATCAGATTCACCAAAATTTTAACCCTAAAATATAGATATGGAGAATCTAAAGGTAAAGGGGTAGAGATAGCAAAAGGATAGTATACTATATATAAAGTAGGACAATTAATTTAAAAACTTGTATAAAACATATATTAAATTTATTATGTTGAGATGTTAAAGGTAAAAAGTACAAATATGATAGATATTGCAATGACAATCAAGATAAGATACATAGTTGATCATGATGCTAATACAAATTTATATTTAGGATAGGGAGAAATTAGATTGAATATAGATTCTAGATTAGTCACCTAATTTTGGAAATTATTCCTCTATAACCATTAACACTTTCATTGACCTTAGATGGTTGAATTAACACTAATATCTAATTCAAACATAAGTGTGTAGTATGGAATACTTACTAAAACTAGATGTGACCACCTAGATGTTTTTGGGTTATATGTTGCCTTCACTTTAGTTTATTCATATCTAGGTCATGAATTATTATTCCTTGTCAAATAGAAAAAACCCTAGTTTTTAATCTTCATAGTGGATATGGGAAAAATGGGTTAGTATGCATATGGTGTCGAGCTACCCAAAAGACCCATATTTCTATGAGAACTACCTACATAACTAATACTCTAAAGAGGGATTCAGAGCTATGTATTTCTCCCCTATGTGTTGGATTTTGATTGAATCATGTAATGTGTGATAAGCAACTACAATAGTGGACTAGCTTGTAAATTTTCAAATATGGATCTTGGGATACTATTTCAATACTTTATACCTATAGATATGTTGTCTCTATGATTGATATGGAAATAGGAGAAAATAGGGAAGATTTTATCACTTGAGTAACTGATTTGAGTGAATTTTTCTCTATGATATATTACGAATGAATGAGGTTTGATCTTGTATTTATGCCAGTTATTTTAAAGAACATCTCACATTAAAGAACTTAAGCCAAAATTTAGGATATGTTTCATTTGAAAATTAGATGAATTTAGGGTACTAGGTATTTTCACTAAGATAAGACACTTGAATATATATAATCATTTAATTAGAATGCAAGTGTCTAGGTAATTAGAAAATAAGTATAGGTCTATAACTTACAAAGATGGAAGATAAGTAGGGTTATAACATTCTGGGCAAGAAAGAAGGTCTGAGTCACTAGAATAACATGATTCAAACTAAGAGGTAAGAAATTAGACATAGGAAGATAGTTTATACAAGCCTTTTGGTAGTGGTAATGGTATAAAAGTTGAAGGTACAACCATGATATACATTTTCCATGTGTACAAGACTAAGGTGCTATATAATTTAGAATTAGTGTCTAAACTTATGTCCATTTATATCCTTTTGTAAAAAATATATGGATTTCATCTTCAATAAGGAGCATACTTATCTCCCATATAATTCTAAAAGATAAATCAATACAATAATACCTAATTTTCACTATTGCACCTAACTATTTTGAAAGTTACAATTTTCTATGAAAAGACAAGATCAACTAACATAGATAGCAATGATAATTTTTATTGTCCTATACTATGCATTCTTGTCCTTGAGGGCACTCATGCTCATATTTTGGAAGGTTTTTGGGTTTTTTCATTATATTTATTCTTGCATTATGTTTTCCTATTCAACCAATTGATGATTTAAAAAGCTAATTTCATCTCTCTTTTTCATAGTTTAGTTTCATTCATTCCTATTTTTCCTTGTTTATTTTAGTAATTTACCTTCAATTTTCTATTAAAAAGTGAATTTACAACACCCTACACTATTCTATTTTATTTATGTAAATTATGGTTAATTACAATAGTATTTTAAATTCATCAAACACATTTGGTGAAACCACATTTTGTTTGAAAATTATCAAGCCTTTAGGCTCCCTTAGAGTTTAAACCTAATTTTTTAAATTTATAATATTTACCCTATGGTTTTAGATTTTATCTTTGATTTCCCCTCCTTGGTGCAAAAATCAAAATTCATTTACCTTTTTTGCCTTAGGGTTTCACCCTCATCTTGTTGTTATAGTTTCCCTTCATACAATTGCAATTCCTTATACCTTGATTGGCTCATATTGGATTCATAACAAATTTATTAGCCAATTTTTTCCTACTCATATTGATGTCATCAAAAACCTTTTTAGTATGGATTTGTTGGATTTGTCAATTTACTATTTTTATTAAATATTAAAGGGTGTATTTATTTTCAAATTAATTAATAGGTTTCATTTATTTTCTTGTTTTAATAAAATAAATATTTCATATTTGAAAAAAACCTAATGGATGGGTCAGGGGCCATAGCCGATTGGTAAGGCATTTCTGTTGCGGCTCTACCGGTCAAGTGTTCAAGTCCCCCTGGCCCCATGGTACCGGTATTAGTCATGTCTAGCTAGTGGTGCCGGTCACGTTAAAAAGTTTTCCCAGATTTAATAAAGTGAAAAAAACCTAATGGATATCTTGTAATTTCTAAATATTTATTGTACACATTCTAGGGTTCACACATGGGAGGGTGTCTTAGGATTAGGTACAATCCTTTTATTGTTTAATATTATATACTTCATAATGTTTAAAATGAAACCATTTATTAATAATCACCATCATTTGGATTTATCCTTTATATAAATCACATGACATATGATCATTCTAATACATACATTTTAGAATCTCACAATTATCATATTTTAGATGTTTTTTCTAACCATTCTATACCGCATGATTATTATAAGGAATATACTAATCATTATTATCCTATGATTAAAAATGGAAATGATTTATATGATCAAATTTATTATGAATGGAATTATTATGATGAAAGAGAAGAGGTGGAATAATATGCTATGGTTGAAATAAGAAGGCAAAACTCCACCTCATGTTCTTCACAATATTATTTGGATTATTATTCAAAGCAAGAGGATAATAATTCTAAGGTACACATTTATATTCCTCATATGTGGCATGATTTATAGTATAATGGTGTCTTACTTGAAGATACACACAAATTATATTTTCCATTTTCTAGTGCAGTTCATCACATTCAATATTATATAAAAAATATGCATGATAATAAGAAGTAATGCATAATTCAAAATTATGATAATACTATTACTACATGCATAAATATTTCTCATGATCATACTAAAAAATAATAAATCACTCCTTTACTAGATGATGTTGATGTAGAACAAATTGAGTCTATTTATCATTATGATAATAATGTTCCAAAAATTAAAATTTGTTCTTCTTTACATTTTATTGATCATAAATTTTTTAAATATGATTCTTCCACTTCCTCTCCAAAAGCACAATTAGATGCAAATATGTAAAATATTACTTTATCTTCTTATAAAAAGTAATGCACTAGTTATACAAACATTCATGGCATTCAATAATGATATAATGTCTTCTTTAAAAACATAAAGTGATATGAATGTTCTATTATGAAACATTTTTAAATCATGTGATGAGATAAATTTAGAATGTAATAATATTTGTAAAGAATCCATTATCCCTATGTTTCAAATAGATAGTAAATAAGAACCCATAATTGCATATTATCAAATTTTAACCACTCCTAATAGTCACATTGTATCTATGGTGAATGCTATAGAAGATCTTCAAAAGCAAGTTTAAATCATCAATTTACAATTTATTTTCATTCCATGCTAATATTAATGATAGCATTCTTGAATGTCAACCTATTAAACAATATGTCTTTTAGTATCCTTACCCAACATATTTTTCAATTCCTATGTCACCTTTATTTTATGGGCAAGGAAACCCTACCAACAATTTAATACAATATGTAAATTCTCTTGGTCATTGGGATAAATATGGATGCTTATTGTTAACAACATTTCATATAAGTTTAACAAGATAAACTTGGGATTAGTTCTATAGTATTTCTAAAGGTTATTTACCCACTTTTAAGAAGTTATAAAAATATTTTTATTATAATTTCATAAGCATGAAATTCATAAGTTAACATTGGAACATTTAAAAGGCTTAAGGAAACATGATGATGAGTATATTAATGACTATGGTATTAGATTCAAGGATGCATTACATTATTTGACATATAGACCCTAAAATTTATAATTACAAATCATATTTAGTAGGGGTCTTATTTTCCCACTTAAATAAAGAACATTTCATAATCCTTACACTTCATTTGATAACTTAAATATGGACATGGATAAGTATCTACGTGAGCTAGTGAACACAAATAAAAAACTAAATGCATATTTATTTAGAAGGATTTTTTTAATTAAGACAATTAAAAATGAAAACATTTACTTAAATAAGATCACATGGAATATCCAATATCTTATTCTAAACTAATAAATCATGGAAAGGAACAAATAATAGAAGCTTAAAATAAAGGAAAGGAATAAATATACATAATATCTCCTATAGTTAAATATGAGGCTCCTATTTAGAAACAAATATTTTAGTTTGATCATCTCAGATATAGACCACATGATATATTACATACATTATTGAATAAGTAGTTAACTATTCTTCCTACAAATTATAATCATCCACCACAAATATTTGATAAGATCAAAGGACAAATTTTTTTAATTACCATAGTATCAATGGTCATCATGACAATGAATATTATGATTTAACATAAAATCTTACATAAATTATAGATAGAGGATTCACTACATTTAAGAACAACATAATAAGGTATTCTTCTCCCATATCTTATAGTATTTATTATAATAATATTGATACATTCCTACCAAGGAATGAATGGTCTATCAAGCTCTGCATATCCAAACCACTAGGAGAATTCCTTTTATATCACATTATAAAATGATCAAAATATCCCAAGATATTCCTATTCATTAACATTTAGCCATTAGATATCTTAATATAATTGATACTATAAGAAGATTAGTTTCTAATAATCCAAATTTATATTTTAAAATTACATATATCATATTCAAATCCCATATGGAAGAAAAAATATCATTTTCATAAAATAAAACCTTACATCGTTCAATTTTTAGATAACTTACTCAGTGATAATATGCAATTTCATGTTTTTCGTGAAAAATATCTTTGTTTAAAGATTTATTATTCATAAATGCAACATATTTATAAAATTTTACATTTGATGAAATGAGATTGTAAAATTAATTATTTTTATACATCTTTAGTTGCATGAATATTCCTAATAGTTCCAATTCACATTCCATAGGGGGAAAGTTCATTACATTTTACCATTAAACTCTTTGCTAGTACCCTTATTTCATTGACACTTGTTGTGAGATATCTATATTCGTCTCTTTTCTTCTATTTTTGACACCTTGTTTCATTTTAGTGTTTATTGTTACTAATTTTACATATTACAAAAGTACAAAAAAATCATATATTCTCAAAAATGCAAAAACATTTAAATATTGTCAAAAATCCTAAATTAGGGTAATATAGTTTACATCATTAAAATATGATAATTATCTCATGATTATCAGATATCATATTTATTTATATATCACAAATGTATTTTAAAAGTATATATGAATTGTTTTGTATAACTTACAATCTTTTCACATATTAAGATGTTGGACTCTCCTATACCCATTGGACTTGCTAAGTTGGGGAATCTTATTCACATGTGATAATGTGTAGGTGTTATCATTTTATAACCCCTACATTATTGAGTTTAAATTACTATTTAAAAATGTATTTCTAACATTTTTATCTTACAAAATGTACATGATTATGTTATTTGATATGATATGATCACATGGCATATGCATATATTATACTATCTTTGATAATTCTATGTTTCATTTATATTTTTAATTGTAGGTAGTAGATTCAAATTCTTATATTATTCTATGTTTTCACTTGTCCCTTATGTGTAATTATAAATTTATGAATCTTTATGAGATCTTGTCTATTGTGTGCATAATTTTAACTTGTTATTGATTTGGCTCCATTATTTTTGACATTACTTATCTCTATGAATGTTTTTTAGGACTTTTAAACATGTCCTTGCTCTTGGATCTTGACCTTTTATTACACTTTTATTCTATCATTTGTTCTTGTTGTTTGTGTACTTATTGATCTTGATGAGTTTGATAATTGCCATCATCCATATCATGCAACAATAACATACTAACTTACTAGTTATATGATCTTCATTGATATATTTTATAGGCCTTGCCTCTTAATTTCTATGTAAAAGTCAAATCTTACTATGCTAACAAACAATTTCATTATGCTATAATTCTAAATGATAATATATTTAGTACACATGTTTCAAGTTAAATTTTATTTTGATATGAGTAAATGTTTAGGAGAAAAATACCTCACCTCAAAATGGGTAATTTAAGTGGATTTTTCATGCATGAGATGAGCCATTTTCAATTATCAAATTTATCTATTTGGCATAATCATAATTTCAAAGTTGTAAAATGCTGATAATATCAGTTATTGACATGTATTATGTGGGAATATTCCATTTCATATGTATTCCTATTTTAGTTTCAAAGATCAAATTCATAGTTTTAAGTTTAAAAAAAAAGTTAAAATGAGCACAATGAGCATTCATATACAATTAAAAATTATATAATTAGAATTGGGGAATAATATAATTTTATGCCACATTTGTTTAGCTACAAACATGGTAGGATCATAGGTGTAATCCATTATCTTATGATCATGATTTAAAAAATAGAATGTACAAATATGTAATAGAGTATACTAGAATGTTGAAATTAAATATGTAATCCATCTATAGTGGTTGATTAAAATTAATTACATAATGGATGACTTGGAGTTCATTATGCACTCAAACATTATTTGTGTGAATCCATTTTGGATTCCAACCTATTTCACATATTGTGGTTCAAAATATTAACATAATTAAATTAATATTGAATGTCCCTCAATGGGATTTTTAGTTAGAAATAAAAAATTCCAGTTAGGGTTTGATCACCCTCAATTTTGTCCAATTGTTTAGTCAAGGAACCATCTTATCCAAGTGATTCATGGGAGGAAAAAGTTATCCATTTCTTTAAGGAATTATCATTAATAATAAAAGTAATAAAATAAACATTGATCTCACATATACACGTGTATTCTTTTCATACTCTCATTTCAATTTTAAAATTAATTGAGTACACGTAATTTTCAATTTATCAAAGTTCATTTCAAATTAAAAATTGTCAAAGTTCAAGAAAAGTTTCAAATGTTTAAATTCAAGTTTTCAAAGGAATGAAATAAATACTTCATGCTCTTTTAGGGTTTTCCAAACTGTATGATACCTTGAACATTTTAAGTATGTAACTTAAATATAATGTTTGTCTTACACATTAAGGTATGTATTACCTTTAATCTAGTAATTTATTTTCTAGATTAAAGGAGGGACTGTGATAACCTAAATTTGGTAATGAATACTAGATCATACATATTTTATCCATTTTAATTTATAATTAAAATTTTAATTTAATTAGTACCTATTTTTATATTTTACCCCATCTTAATCATAAAATATGGCCTATTTTATCTTATAAAAATAATCCATCTCTTCATAAATGTTATGATTACCAAAAACACTTGTATGTATTTGTATGCCTTAGTCTAGACCCAAATACTAGAACTTTTCCTTAGTGGATAGTGGATTGATGGGGACAACATCAACTATCAGTCTTGTCCTTATCCAATTATTTTGTTTGGTTCTTGCCAATGGTCATATTTTCAAATGAAACCCTTCCTAAGGTCATCCTCCCTTTTTTAATGCTTCTTAGTATAATCACCTAAAAGTGGTATTAGAGTTCTAAGAGTGATACTTGAGACTACTTATCACTAGATTAGTCCTATACCTATCCTATATCCTATTATCACACTTATCCATCCATCATACAGGCCACATGCATCCCTAGTTATCTCAAATGTAGTCGTAGACCCTTATTTTTTGATCTTGGCTCTTTATGCATAGTGTTCTACTAGCTGGAAATTAGTTCCACATTAAGGATACTAGAGTCATTTGGTGCCAGTGTCCCCAAAATGGTGCCTATGTCCTTTACCCAAAATTTCCTAAATTGATACATTTTCAAAATTAAAACCCCCCTAATGTCATCCTATACATATTTTATTATCTACACAAGCAAAAAAACACTATAAATACATAAATTTTATCCCTATATCCAATAGATGGAAATTAGATATAAAAATACCTATTCAAACATGAAACAAGTTGATTAAAATCAAGGTTATTAATCCATATTATGCCCTAATTCTACACACTACCATCTAAAGCATCCATAAGCTCATATTTTTTTATATTTCTAATTTGAAGTATGCTCAAGGTCACCACTTGCACTTGCACCATAACTTAGGTGGGAAGAAATACATCAAGCCTGATCCCTTCTTGGATTATTAGTATGCAAAAAATTCTCTTCACATCAGGGTGTTGAGGATGTCTATCCTATCCTACTAATGAATACACTTTTTGAATCATTCCCTACTTGTAAAGAAGATTAGGTTTTCTATCATAAACCAATCATAATATGAACAATATAAATTTTTAGACTTTGTGAACATAGGAATAGAACCCAAAAATCTAGACATAAGTGCACCCAAAAGTCTGGAATAATCCTATACAAAGGATAATAGTGCAAATATCAAGACACTAGAGCAATATGGCACTACTATAAAAATGTAGTGCTACTATATAGGAGTGGTTCTAATATAAGGATCTAGTTGTTAACACATACACCTACTTCTATCTTAGTTTCTAACACTTAGATAATCTATATTAGGTTTTTTCCAAATAAGTCTTTATTTGCACATAATTATTACTTTTTTAAGAAATTCAAATCTAGTCAAATTTGTAAAAAATCATTGGTTATTTTATGCATATTATTTCTATGATTTAGTCTACTCAGCTCTTTAATCAAACATAGGATTTACATAAGCTACACCCTAAAAGGTTAAAACACCTAGCATGTTGTCATCATGATGAGATTTGAATAAACACACATTCAAATAACTTATTAAAAAATTATAAATTTTAATTAAAATGGATTATTGACACAATTTAAATTCTAAATAATGTTTCAATCACTTCAAATAGTCCTTAACCAAGTTTCAAATCAGTTTTATGAATCCCTAATCACACATGATCAAGAATTCAAGTTGATTCTAGATGAACTCATATAGTCCAAGGAGAATTTTTTTAAAAATACCTCAGTTGGGATAAATAAATGGAGGTTTTATCCTTATTTATAGTATTATTAAATAGTCAACACTCAAAATAATGTGGTGTTAAGATCTAACACAACTTTAATCGCTAACCCTTTTTTATTCTTTCCTATCCATTTATTTCCTTGTGGCATAAATCTAGGTTTTTTTAATCCTTAATAAGGAACATAAATGCATCCCACATAGTTACAAAGGTAAAATCAACATAAAATACCTAATTTTAATTATTTCACTTGAATATTCTTGAAGTTCTAGTTTTATATGAAAATATAAGATTGACCAACATAGACAATTGATGTACTCATTATTGTCCTCTACTAGGCATTCCTCTCATTGAGGGAACTAAGGATAAACATAAAAGAGTTTTGTAGGTTTTATAAATTATATATATTATTTCATTCTATTTTCCTATTCAATTAGTTGACAATTAAAAAATCTAATTTCATCTCATTTTTTCTTAGTTTATCCTTTTGTATTCTTGTTTTTCTTTGTCTATTTATGTATTTACCTTTAATTTGATATTAAAAATTTAATTTATAGCACCCTAAATTATTCTATTCTATTTATATGAATAATTGTTACTTAAAATATTAATTAAAATTCATCATAAATTTAATGCTATATTATGCCTCATGGTGCTCATGCTTGATGATCTACTCAAGGATGTAATTAGCGGTCTCTTCCTTTTAGGAATTATTTGCTAACTATTTTTCCTTAACACATGACCCAAGTTGATAATAAAAATAATATAATTTCTAATCCCCTACTTTAAAACAATGAAAAAAATTTAATTATAATCCTCTAATTTCATTTTTTTACCTCATAATTCTACTTGTACAAATATTAAATGCACTAGTAGCCGTTCAATCCCACCTATGGTAATACACATGATGAATAAAATCAAGATATATATGGATGATGAGTCAAGAGGGTTGAATTATATTCATATTTTTGAGACTCTTATGGAATACACTAAGTATTATATAGATGAAGATAAAATAGATTTGATAAATTAAAATGAGAGAAGTAATACGAATAGAATCATCAACCCAACAAAATATGAAAAATGACATACACATAATATTACATATTAACACACATTTTAATTTGGTATAAAAATTTAAAGTAAAAAAACATCATAATAACTCTTTTATTTTTTTAATTTAACCATTTAAACTACAATAATACAATACTAAGTTCTATTTTTGCTACTCAATGTGCAAGTATATATACACAAATCATTTGATAATTGTCAGAGCAGTATTACAATACCATGGGAACCAAAACCATGGGATATATAAAACATGGTATAAACCCACTCAAATATATACCAATATGGTCCCAAAAAATTATAGGGCACTTCCTAAAACCTTGGTGCAGGATATTTACCCTATACCCTTAGACTGACTAGCACTAGATTGAGTAGTGAATAAGCCCTATTCTAAATCTACAATCTACTAGAGTTTAAATCATGTAAATTATACAACATATTTTAAAAAATAGGTAGAAGGGTTCCTTTAATTCATTTGGTATCATTAAATGTGTCAAAATAAATCTTGTTGTGTTTGGTTATTTAAACTCTAGTTTAGTTTGAATATCCCCTCAAAATTTTAGATACTTTTAGTTTGTAAGTTTTTGATTATGCTACCTTGATTTTAGTTTTGCTCAAATCATGATATTTATAGTTTTTAATAATTATAGTGATATTATAGAGTAGTATTTTTATTTTAATTTCTTAGTTTATTTATTTATTGAATTACTTTATCATTTATTTTGAGATAATAAATGACATTTTTTACATTTTTGAGCATTAAAATTGAAAAACTCAATGATGGGTTGTGTTGATGATAAATATTGAAATGAATATACAATTGATTCTACATGCAAAATATTTAATTTCAAGATTTTGATCTTATATGTTAAGTTGATTGCATGATAATTGCATTTAGTGATTAATTAAGTGTTAATTGATGTGTAGTGGGCCCACATCCATGATAATTCTTGTGTTTATGGTATTTTCATCAAAAAATTCTTCAATAATTTTATATTTTTTTCTATATAAAGTGACTTATTATTATAAAATCTTGACATTTTTTATAAGAGTTAATTTACCTAAAATGAAGTTATAACTAACTATTTTATGGTTTTGGGGGATTTTCATTGAAAACATACAAACTAATAAAGTGTTTGAAAGGAATTCCAATATTCATATTTACAATAAAATATAATCATTACTATAGTTTTTTCCTAATTTATAAAGTGTAATAAATACAAAAAGTACAATGTAGCCAAGGGATAAAAAAGAGCATATATTGTTTGATATTTTGTTCTAAGGTATGATTGTGATCAAGATTCCTCATAGGGTTTCATTATACATTTTGACCTTTTTAGTTATATGTTTTGACTATATTTATCCACCAAATTCTTGTGTTGAACAAGGATAATAGCACTAACATAGGTGTCTACCTCTAACATAGGTGTCCAGTGAAAGATATGCACAAGAATGGATCTAAATTTATACCAAGCCTATGTTATCCCCTCTATAGCTACCATGTGTCTCCAATTAGATCTATCTGTACACCAAATTAATCATATGAAAAAAATGCTAATTGTTTTTCATTAGACATCCTATAAATTGGTAAAAAGGGGTTAACGCTTAATTTGAGCTAACCCTAGAAACTCTATTTGTTTCTATGTGATACCTACATAACCAATACTCCAAATAGGGTCTCATACTCACATATAGATCTCCCTCATAGTTGTGTGTGGAATCATAACTATGAAAATATATGTTCTTTCTCCTAATAAACCTTGATAAAATAAATGTAATAGTATATTTTACCTTTTGAATGCTTCAAATGTTCAATTCAATATTATAATGCAATTTGATATATTGAAATATACATTATTTTCCAATTTGGTAATTGTCAAATAAAATTACTAGGTAGCATAATTAGAATATAACCTTTGTATATAGGTACCTATTGATTTTGAATTAGGATCTAGCAACCCATGAAAATATGATAATATAATGGGAAAAGAGGGTAAAAGAAATGGTCCCAAAAGTGAAATATACGTAAAAGAACAAAAATATAAGCTTGGACACCTACATTGTAGTTAGACACTATAATTTATGATAGTGTACAAAATAAATGTAGGTGTCTAAGGGATAAAATAATATAGATAACATGAAATAATAGGTAGAGATCCATGGAATATATTGGATGAAGAGTAATAAAATATCATACAACCCTAAGAGTTAGGTAAATCAAGTGAAATAATATGTAACCAAAGAGGTACACAAGAGGCCACATCATTATATATCTAATCCTAAGTCAAGATATGTATACATGAAAAGAGGATATAGAAACATGTTATGAATTTATGATTATACCAAATATATGTGTTTATATTTACCCTCCTTTTGATCTAGTAATGCATAAGAAATGAAATTACTAGTTTAAAGGAAAATAAAAATGCATACCATGGTGTGGACAACAAACCTTGTCATTGATTGAGATTTCTTTGAGTATTTCATTTGAACATTATCTAAAATAAAGATAATGCCACAAAGTAATTAGTGTATATAATTTGTCTATAAGTAATAATAAAAATTAGTGTAAAGAAATAACATGGATAGAATACAATTATGTATTTGTCATGTAGTATTGGTTATAGAGTATTGTAAACTATATAATTAGATAAGGGGCTTACAAACTCATACATATTATAGATAGGAAGATTAATTAACTTAGAAGTGATCAATTGGGTTACACTATAGTGGTGATGCACCTAGAATAATGAGAGATGGGAGGTGATCATGACCCTAACCCAGAATAGGAAGAGTGTTTTTTGACCATCGAGAGTATCATTTCTAAACCAACATAACTCAAGTGAAAATATATAACTTGATAAAGGATGATTGATGTAATCAAGATCAACCAAAAAAATTGTGAGATCAGATGATTTAATCACTCCAATCTAACAAAAAAGCCAATCATTATAGATGGGTAAGGCTCAATATAGTTTTTAACAATCTGACATAATGGGTGATGATAATCCATAAAAGAGTTTTGAAATATAAAATTATTTTTAATTTTCAATATTAGACACACATTGCATAAAATATTCACCTTATATATGTCTCATGATGAAACTATGTATAACAATGGTACAAATGTATAAAATTAAGCCACAATTATTAATCTGAATCATATATATGTGTGTTTTTATTAATTTGTATTTTTTTCACAAGTATGGGTAACATGTTACCATAACATTTTCCCACTAAATTTGTATATGATAAATATTGAGCAAGTTTGGAGAATATGATTCTAAAACATGTCCCCATTAAATCTATAGAAGGTGCAAATTATAATTGACTATGAAGAACATGTTTGTAAACATGCCCTTAATAATATGTCCCCATTTTGGGAGGATTGGATATGGTACCTACTATTAATATCCTCTAAAAAGGAAAATGTGATAATATTTTTGATGTAGGAACCAATTTTTATGATGGTAGTATTGGTGTGGTAATTTGTAACATTGTTTTGGTAATACCTAGATTTTAGTATACTATCTATGTAGGATTTTTTAGTGATTTTTGTTAATGGTTTAAATTTTACAAATTGTATGTAATGTGGAAGAGCTCATTGTTTTAATCTCAATACAACTCATAGTTTTGAATTTGGATGATAAATTATCAAGATATGTGTATTTTAAGTTCTTATAAAACATGTATATTAGGTACTTTGAATAGAAATTATAACTCATTTACACTTTAGAATTTTCAAAAGTTTGAGATTTGAGAATGATATGAATTGTAAGAGACAAAAAATAGAGAGTTTTAATATTAATGTTGTGTTAACATTTTATAAAATTTCTTATAAATATATAGGCATATAATCTCCTTATAATGAGGATTCATATCCCACAAATATTGCAACAAATACTATTACTGATATTTGTTAAATTAAATCTTCATAAGTATAATGTACATAATAACATTAATTTAGTATTATTTCTAACATTCTCCCTCTTAGTGTGAACATTGGGATAAATTCACATTCTCAAAATATTTAACCACCTCCTGAAAGTGTTGCCTAGACTACGTATAAACTCCATAGATTATCTATTTACCCTTGTGAAGGCATAGTGGTGAGCCAAATTATGTAGGACTAATCCATTACTCTTTGGAGTATTATGGGACTTTCCCTTCCTCCCTATTTTCCTTAATTTTTAATCTCCAAGATCCAAAAACCCTGGCACTAATTGGATATCATCCCTGATTTTACCTTGAAATCTCCCCTGCTCCCCAGAGGTGAGTTTTCTTAAAACTTGAATTTTCTTAGATTTATAAAAAGGGGTTTATTTGAAAAATAACACACTAAAAATATGAACACACATAAATAAAATAAAATGTGCCAACAAAGTATATGGGCCCCATCATTGGTGACTAGTAAGAGGCTCTATAAACTTCCATCCACTATTGCCTTTGACCTCTAGCACATTACTAATTATTCAGTCCATTGGAAATAGAATCTTAATTATATGATTTTTTTTCTGACAAGACCCCCCTACCCTTATTTGGATATATTATATGTTGGGGTTTACCAAAATTACAACTATTATAACAATGGGTGTTTTGATTTTGAATCTCAACTTTGAATTATAATATCAACATACATTGATAAATTTTGATAATGACTCCAAAGAGATTGAATCATTAATATTTTGATAACATACATATTTAGACACAATGTCATTTATAAAGAGAATTTTAACTATTGAATTAATAAATAAATGATGACCATTAAACCAAATACTACTATGGACTCTTATACCTTTAAACTTGAGCCTATAACATTCATTTGAATGCATGATAGTTAACATATAAACTAAATGATTATAAAACTATAAAACAAGAACAAATCTAAACTCAAAGTAAATCCTAGGATAAAATAAAACTAAATATGTATCAAATAGGATACTATATGTCATTTATCCCTATTACATTAAGTGAATTGAATCACATTCCACCATATCTAGACATTCTCAAATTGTTTCCTCATATTCTATAAATCAAAATGTTCAAACCACTATATATGTTTTAAATTATCTTAACTCAAGTTTCTCCAATGATCTAAAATCCACTAGTAATAGAGACTCAAATCCTCACATCATAGATTTGATAGGATTGATAATGTTGAAAGGATCCAAAATGATTGGTAGGCCACACGTTATTTCCATGTGATCATCAATAGAAATAGAAGCATGTAGTAAGTGTATGAAGGTAGAATTTTGAATGGAGATATTCATATAATCTAAAGTTGACTACACAAACTTATGCATAATAAAAATCTTAGTGACTCAATTTTTATTATGGTAAACCATGATCAAAATACTAGATACATAACGTTTGGATAAATCATGATGGCACATGATCAGGATAGTTGTTCAGCATGGGGAATACAAATGAAGTAGGGATAAAATATATTTAATAATGGTATAACTCTGAAAATGACATGATTGGAAGACATTATAACTTGAATCTTGACATGGGACTAGATTCATGAAGAAGATAATAATATATATAGCTTGATACATACAAATACCTTAACAATAAAAAACTTTAATCTATGTTAAAAACCATAAATTAAAAATCTCATCTAAAGGGGCAAATAAAAATAATAATGACACACCCCATCCAATGATCAGGATCCCATAGCACTATGATACCACTGATATGAATTGTAAGATCCAAAAATAGAGAGTTTCAATAATATTGTTGTTTTAATATTCAATAACATTACTTACAAATATATAGGCATATATTCCCCTTGAAATAAGGAGTCATATCCCACCAATCTTGTAATAAATACTATTACTAAGAGTTGTTAAAATAACTCTTCATAAATATAATGTACACACTAACATTAACTTAGGAATATTTATAATAGATAACTATGCCATATGGTAGATATCCTTAACCAATGTGAATTGACACACTCTAGATATCCCTATATGATTAGGATTTTGATGAGTTGGTATGTAGATTAAGCTATCAATTTAAGTTTTATTTTTAATTATTGTTTTTAATTTTTTAATTTTTTAATTTTTTTCATTTTGACAAATATTTTTATGGTTTTAATTGGATTAATGGACACATGTTTTCATTTTTAGGACACTTGTGTTGGTATATTAATGATAGTGTCCAATTTCATATGTAAGCATCAAATGTTACTATCTTGCATTGATGTTAGTGTTTGATGCTATTTCCATGAATCAACACTAGTGTCTAATGATACTATCCTTTTATTTTTTGAATATTTAATTTTAATCTCTATATTTTTGAACTAAAATGTTATTTACAATGAGTATTCATTTTTATGATTTTGTTTGCATAAGGATATACATATTTAAGAGTTTTGGCATGGTAGACATTTTGATACTCTGGTAGAGCTAAGTATGGATGTGGTTGATTGGGCCATTAAAGATCAATAAAATTTGGGTCATGTGGATATATTGGGATAAATTATATATGATATCCACCTCCTCATAACCTTGGTTGATAGGTGGAACATGGATACATGTAGCTTTTAGATCCCCATAAGGGAGATGATGGTCACATTGAAGGATGTGTATCATATTATCTAGCTTCTCATTAGAGGTGAGAGATTTCAAGTTCATGGATATGATAGCCATGATTATATTCAACATTCTCAGATAATTTTAATTGATAAATACCTCTAGATGTAGAGTTAATTAGGATAATTTAGATAAACTACAATATTACAAGTGATGTTCGATAGTTGTGTAAGTATAGCTATGTTTTAATAGCATCATTCATAGTATTATAGGATGGTACAATTGATATATCATATCATATGTTCATATAGTTTAGAATATTGAGATATATCATACCATATATTCTTGGGTCACACTTTATTATCCCACTTATATTGAGATCTTTACAAATTTTCACTAGAGAGTTGTAGTGAAGGTATTAAAACATGTAATATTTTACATGTCTGCGTAAATGAGCACATTATATTAGTATGTCCAATTGGTGGACTCCTATTTGGGTGGGCCCATCCATAAATATTTGTAGAGTGGTGGGTATTCACCTATGGTAGACTACACACCACAATGGAATATTACATTATTCTAGATAGGTTGACCTCATCAGATTATATGACATATGCATAAGACATTTACTAAATGGACTGAGGATGGGTATGAGTTGTAAAGGGTCTATATCAACATGTTTTTAGTTTATCAATTTCTTTATGTGTATGAGTTATTTTAGTATGACCATGTTTTTTGATAGTTTGGTATATAGCAAGGAGTAGCATTCACACCCTACCCTTGGCATTAGAGAATATGGAGTGGGCATAGGCCCCATGATAGGACATCACCCATACACACACACACACACACACACACACACACACACACACACACACACACACACACACACACACACACACACACACACACACACACACACACACACACACACACACAGACACACAGTAAAGGGTCTATATCAACATGTTTTTAGTTTATCAATTTCCTGATGTGTATGAGTTATTTTAGTATGACCATGTTTTTTGATAGTTCAGTTTATATCAAGGAGTGCCATTCACACCCTACCCTTGGCATTAGAGAATATGGAGTGGGCATAGAACCCATGATAGGCCATCACCCATATATATATATATATCCTAATGAAAAGAGAGATCCTATGGTTCCTCTGGCTATAGGGTATGATACAAGATGCAAATATGGATATATGCTATGATGGGTAGAATCCTAATGGTCATTATTGTTCCCTATTATAGTTTCCCCCAGGTGTCATTCTTACATCACAAGGGGATGTAGGAGGAGAGATGGATGGAGATGTAGGTGATGGTGACCCTACAAGACTAGCACTAGTAGACAAGGTGTCTATTAGAGCCATATGTGAGTACCATAGTTTTTAAATTTACCATTTTATATGAATAAAATATTGGATAAAGAATTTGATTCCAAAGTCATAGATAACTAGTATTGTATATCTTATGTGTGTATGAAATCAAGAGTGGGTGATGATGTTAGATAATGTAATAAATTCACTCACATGTAATATACTCATGGATATAGCTGAGGATGGTTTTATCAAGAGGGTATTTGATATTGTAGGTTACCATGCACCTTTATTTGATCCTTTATCAATAGTTATGGTAATATATCATACTATGGTAATCAAGCACAAGGATTTATATGATGAGTTAGATAGATAGGACATCCCATAACATAGTGCCATGGAGATCATGTAGGTTTTGATTTATCAATATTACACTCTATGGTGTGAGCATGACTATACCATGTGACATTTAGGATCCTTTGAGGTGAGAATACATGAGTTATCCCATGAATGTGGTCCCCAATTGGATCTCAATGCCTCAACATCGATAGGTTTGAGGATTATGGATATAGATAGTGATGAGGAGTATACACCTTGGGATATTCCCCCAACATATGATTGATGTTTATTATTTGTATAAAATTTGTATCATTTAAGATATATACACACATACATACATACATCTATACATATGACATTATTCACATGGTTTATTTTATTTTAAATGAATGTGAGTCATCAAACATTTTATATTTTATTTATATTTTTATTTATGCCATTTATGATTAGATATTTTAAAATTATATAACTTATATATATTTTTTTATTGATTCCAGGGTTGGATGGACCCCTAATTGATAAATAACTAAATAATAAGATTGCCATCTTAGATTTATGGATAATTTCCATCAATGCATATGACCAAAAGCCTAAAAATTAGAAAGACAATAACACCAAAATCCTAGATTATCAACCTATAGCATGATAAGAAATCATATAGATACAAACTAAATAATGATAACCTGACAAACAACTTTACCAAGATATTCAATCTAAACATATAACTAGTGAAACACAAAACACTAGTTCCAAGTATCATTGAAACCAAAAACAACCATGCTCCCATTGATAGGACAAACCCTAAAAATCTAAGCTAATGATAGCCTATACTAGACTAAACTAGGCAAAGCTAGGGAAGATGCCTCACTAACGAACCACCATCTCAATCCACCACAACCTTCCACAAAATATAATATCACTATCATGCACCAAAGACCAAAATAAAAAATAAACAATACATAAACAATTGGAAATCATTGTGACAAAGAAACTACTAAATCATTAGAAAAATCTCACAACTAATCAAAAACTATCAAGGATATCCTGAAGCCTTGACTAGGAGACAATATGCCCCCATAACTAGAAGATATCCTATTCACTAGGCTAAAACAATTGAGCCTTTTTCATTTGACCAAAAAAATAGTGCGACAAAGATAAAGTGACCTCTTAGCATATACCCAAGAAGATAACATCGAAGCCCAAAATACCAACACCACAAAAATTTCCTACTTTCCCCTATAAGCCAAACTAAGATCTTGTCTTTTAACCAAATATATGAACTTCTTAGTGCTATCCACTTTATGCATATAAAATGCCAAATACAAAATAGGATTGTCTCAATGAAACAAAAAATCCACTGCTAAATGCTTAAGAATAGAAGGTATAAGATAGGATTCAATGGGAATGCTTTCAACCATTTTTTTATTTTTGATTTGGGAAAAAACCTCCCAACCTTAGCAACCATCTTCATAACCAAAGGCACTGATGATGAAAGAGATATTATTATGTAGTAAATAGAATGTTAAACCAAAGAGACCAAATATAACAAGCTAAAGGGATCCTCTTGATCACCAATGACAACTAAAACCTCTACCCTATTAAAACCCACATTATTCTTTGGTAGAAACTTAATTGATTCTATCCTTTCCTATCTCATGGCTAAAGGATTCATATCCACACTTATAACTAAATCCTCCCTAAGAACATAATTTCTATAAGTATATTCCTCCAAATCAAGAGACTTAAATTTGTTACAGATCACTCTGAACCAAAGGTTCATGAAGATCAACTACTATATCTCCTCCTTTTAGATGCCTTATATCATACCCCTCTTTTCCATAACTTACACCAAGATTTTTTCCAAAACTTCATTCATTTTTTTCTCCAAAAATTTATCTTGATTACACTACCATATTTGTACAATTGATACCTCCTTCTTGTCTTCTAATGGTCACTCATGCTCCTTTGATCACTTCATTTTTCAATCAAAGTAATAATAATAATAATTTTATTTGCATTTATAATAATAATGTATAACCTATGTTTTAATTAACTAAGTTTTTTCTAATTATAGTGATAATATAATAATCATTGCATGTAGTGAAACCCAAAAGGAAATAATAATCCCTGACTATAATGATCACAGGGTTGTGGAATTGTTGATTATGTTTCTGTAGCTAACTCTATTATATCTATATAAGTGACCTATGAATCTATAGGTATTAATTTGGCACATAAATATATTGTGTATGTAAATCCACTCCACATGTACCTCTATTTTGGACTTGATTAACTAATAATTCCTTAGTAAGATAAATGTGAGAATGATTAGTTTTGGTAGAGACTACACTAGGAAGAATTATACTAGTTGTAAGCTTTAGTGAATGTTGATGGACAACGTGTTCCTAAAAAGGATAAAAATGTGATGGGTCAACCAT
Organism: Torreya grandis; assembly: GCA_037957365.1. Lineage (NCBI taxonomy): Eukaryota > Viridiplantae > Streptophyta > Pinopsida > Cupressales > Taxaceae > Torreya > Torreya grandis. Next base: position 12,380 of record JARHVA010011570.1, on the reverse strand, counting down.
ATTAAATGAGCATCTAGGATAAGTATGTGAAATAGGTCTATATATTTCTTTCTGATATATAATAATTACTTGATGGACTAACTATGTAAGCTTTTTATCAAGAGCAAAACACTCATTATCTTAGTGTCCATTAATACCATGGTAAGTAAAAACATGTTGTCTATTTGCATTTTCAAATTTGTGTGATGGATAGTGTGAATTAGGAGGAATTGTTATCATTTATTTATCTAATACTATGCAAAATATATCATCTATTCTATCATGGTACTAGGTAAACTAAAGAAGTTATCATTTTGTAGAGGTATATAGTCTAACTGTATGAGATACTCTATAAGCATGTTCCTTTCATTTGTTAAAAACCTTTATCATTTTCTCTTTAACATATATATTTGGTTGTATAGAAGGTGTTTTAAATGGTTTATGATATTTTTTAACTTGTTTATTTTCCTTGGAAACACGATTCTTATCATGTGTTGTTTCTAGTGAAAATATGGGCAACTTCATTTGAGTATTCATTAGAATGCATGAATATTTGTGCACATCCCAATATAAGGTCTCAAATGAATCAAATAGCTTATTAAATCATATTTATCTAATTGGATAAATAATACCTATACTAAATATAAATTTTATTTAAAAATATGATGGTGTATAATTTGAGGAATATAAATCATCATTAAATTGAATAACATATTCTTGTATAAAATAACATAGTCTTGTATAGATTCATTTTATATTTGTGTCAATACTTTAAAATTTTCAAATAATAACTTAGGTAAGGTATAATTATGAACATTTGATATAATTTCATCTTAAAGTTTTTTAAAATTTGATAAGGAACCATTTGGAAGACTATAAAACTAATAAAGAGCCCCTTGGGTTAAGCTGCAATGAAAATCCTTTAAGATCAAGTTTCTATTTTTGGCCCAATGTTTAAAGGAGTGTATCTATTTTTTTAAATGGATAGTGGGATCAATTTGACCATAAAAATATGATAATTTAAGAATAATAAAGTTCAAAGAGTAAGGATGATTAAATACATCCTTAACAATATGTTGTTATACTAATATATTCTCCTCAAAAATAGCCTCGTGAGAATAAATTCTTAGATTAAGAGTGTTGAATTATTATTTCAAATATCCCATGGTAGTCTAATATATAACATATCACAAGAAGAGGTTGAAACTTTTACTAGCAGTGGTAAATTACGATGCACACAAAACATATGAATAATTAAATCCTGTCCACTATCAAGGGGAGGATGATCACATGGTTTTTATAGCATTTTGTAAATGGGTATCCATGATTAATGAGGTGTGTATATAATGTTAGATATAATTAAGGATGGTACTATTATAATTAAAATGTGATATGTTATTTAAAGTCTCATGACATTTAATAGGAATAGATGAGAAAACTTCAATTTTAAACATTTTCTCTTTTATATTAAAATGCAAAAGAGGGAAGAAAATAAGCATTTTATTTTTTAATTAAAACATCATGGGAGGTAATTATACAAATTTCAATTTCATTTTTACTTTTTAAAAGAGGAAGAGAAGATGTAATGCTAGTTTTGATTTTATTTGACTTACATGACTTCATCTTTGAAAAATATACATGAAATATACTTGGGAATTTACTTGTGTCCCCAAAAAATTCATTATTTATAATCATTTCATTATTATTTTCATATTTAATTTCATTTTTTCTTTAATAAAGATGATGGGAGACATAGGACATGCATGTTGTTCACCATAAATTAAAGCGGGGAACAAATTTGACTATTTTAAATTAAATCACCCAAAGAAGAAATCTAATTTTCAACATGATTATTACTTAGAGAAGAAGGAACACACTTGATTTCATAAATGTGTTCATCATTATAGATAGAGGAGGAACATTCAACTTTTTAGACATTTGCATCATTAGAAAGGGAAGAAGCATACTTTTTGACGTAACTAAAGGATGTATGCATGCAAAATTTTTATTTTAAATATTATGAATGTTACCATTGTGTATATTTGTTATATCATAAAACTTTGGTGATTATTAAAACCTTTCATTCTCATAAAGAAAAGGAATGGGATAAGTGTCATTTCCAAGAATGATATCATCACACTCATAAATATAAGAAGAAATGTCACTAACTCAATCATTTATATTTAAATTAACATAATTGGTTCTTTCATTATCATATTTGGGGTGTGACTTTTGTACCTACTTTTTTATATGATTAGCGTTGTACCATATCTTTTTTGATTAATATATAGGCACTTTTCAATAATTTTTTTATCATATTTGTAAGCAAAATAGGTTCAAATGGTTCTTTCATTACCATAGTTTTAATCAAAATAGGATTTATCCTATTTTTTATGTTATA
>JARHVA010011570.1:0-5000 GCA_037957365.1 Torreya grandis | reverse complement strand
TTTACATCACATAAATATAAATTAATTTAAAACACATCCCAATGTCTTTTGAAATTTACTAGTCCATTGTGAAAACCATTGTCATTGGTATTACTTTATGGTACCCTTGCATCTAGTTTGTTTTATCTACATCAGAATTTGTACTTATTGAAGAATTTTATGCCTATGGTATCATGCTTTCTTTATTAGAATATATGTCATCCTAGTCAGTCATATCCCATTAATAATTTTTATATATGTTTTAATAATTATATGATCACATAAATGTTATTTTTATCCCTCATTAAAATGTTATTATGAAAATTCATGAATATTAAGTGGTTTCCTTTAAAATGGTAATGAACCAACCACCATACTTAACTTTTCACCTTGGACAACACTAGTTGACTGATATGAAATTAGTTGTTAGTGTTACAAATCATTGTCTTACTTTTCAACATGACAGTAAGGAAGCTCATATACCATATAATGAATATGGACATGTACTAGTGATTGTTGGTAATGAGTTGCCAATAGACACAAAACTTTTATAACTTATGTAATGTAAACAATTTTGGAAAACAAGGTGACAACATAGTAGATTGGATCCTAAATTTAAATAATCAATAGAATAAATAGTTTTACATATTCCAAAAATACCCATAAAATTAAAAAAATCAAACATCCAAAAAACAATTAACATTTACATATCTTATTAGCTCCTTGGCATATATATTTCTGATTCCATGTTGGTAGATGGCATATCATTATTTTATATATAAACATGCGTTTCACACATATTTTGTGTGTAATATAGGAATACATAGATAAATGACCTATGTAATTTGGATGTTGGTTTTTCCCTCTACTTACATCACTAGGATGTTGGGGGCACCCACCTCTATTATTACAATACATCTAGGTTATATCATTCTATGGTCACTTTACATTATCATGTTTGAGATCATATATGTACTTACACATACCTTTATCCATGTTTATATATTTTGTAGTGTAATTGATATGATATGTACTAAACATTTTTTATAAGACATATATCTAGGGACTAGTATGATATGTTTATGTTGGTTTCTTATGATTTCATTTATGCACTTCCTTGAGTGTCTTACCTTGTTATTATCATGATTTTTTGAGCATTTGAATATGATCCATTTTTTATGTCCCCTGTGCCTTTGTTTTTCTCTTTGACATTTTAACATACCATTCTTACTTTTGTGAGCATTTGGTTAAGTCTCGTTCCTTCAATTATGGGGCATTTAAACATGTCACTTATTTTCTATCTCCTTATACCTTTGTCTCTTGATTTGGTTTTTGAGTTCTCTTATACGTGTGTTTGATTTATTGTTGATATTGTAATGTTATTATCTATATGTTACCATGATTGAAATAATTCATGTTAGGATTTGGTGTGATCACATACTTCACACTTCCATGATATATCTACCTAGACATGTTCCTTTTATATGATACATGGTCCATTCATAGTTTACATGGTTATATTATCCTTGGCAGGTAAGGTAACTACTAGTTTATAATTTCACTCACCTTAAAGGGGGGGGGGGGGATATTAGTGTGGGAATGACATAGAGGCATGAGTTACACATTGATTCACATATTTAGATTTAGTGGGGGTATGTTTTTTAAAAATGTTCTCCATACTTATTTAGTATGAAAAATACCCAAATTATAATGGGGGCATGTTTTGGAAACATGTCCTCCACATTGGAACTTACACCAATTATCATATTTGGATTGTAGTGGGGGCATGTTTCGGAAAAAAATTCAAAAAACATACTCTAGTTCTTAGATTTAGATTATAGTGGGGGCATGTTTTGGAAACATACCCTCCACACTTACACTAGTTATTAGATTTAGATTATAGTGGGGGCATACTTTGGAAACTTGTTATCCAAACTTACACTAGTTTTTAGTTTCATATTATAGTGGGGGAATGTTTTGAAAACATGTTCTCCATGCTTATATAGTTTCAAATTTTCCAAAATTAATAGTTATATGATTCAGATACACATTTATGGTATTATTATATATACCATACCATTATTATATATAGTTTCATCATGATAAATATATAAATTTCATATGTTATGTGATTTACACTCAATATTTCAAAATTAAATCAGTTTCAAATTCCAAACACTATCAGGGACTGTCATCACCCACCAAGTTAGACTTTTATGAACTATATTAATCTCTATTGTATTAGTTGGTTAAATTTTTGGTATGGTTTATGTGATTAAATCACTCAATATTTACAATTTTATATGTTAGATTTTATTATATCATCCTACGTCACTAGCTTTATAATGTGAGTTGACTTGGTTTAGTCACACTCACCAAGTTAAAAGTATGATTAGGTTGCACAATTGAGATAATCTTAACTATCAGGTGACACCTCATCTTTTATCAAAGGTTGGGGGCATGTTTCCTCTAATATATCTCTATATATTAAGATATATGCACTTTATAGATTATAAATTTTGTCTTAGTATTAGTTTTAATTAGTCATAATGATACATCTTTCAAATCAAATTGTCAAAAGGTAAGACAGTTGCATTGATACACATGTGAACTCATAAAAATTAATTTATTTCAATTTAAATTATTTCAAATGATTTTAATGTCATATTATATGAAATAATTATATACTATAACATGTTCTTGGTTTTATGTCAGTCATCAAAAAATCACTCAAGTTGGACTGAAGAAAATACAAGGTCTATTATACACACCCAAGTACGCATTATTTTTCCATTAAATCATAAATTTAATTACAAGATTAAGGGGGGAATGTAGACACTATTTATATATTATATATCATCTCAACCTTATACACTTTGAAAATAAATATGATGGATGTAATTTTAGCTTCTAGACCTTTTTTGCTGCCAAAAGGATCGCATACACTATCTTTCTATGTGTATTTCTTATCTCTTAGTTTGAACAATGTTATTATTATGAATCAAAACTTATATATTTATTATAATGTTATAAGCATGATTATCTTACATCTCTACAAGTTATAAAACTATACCTATTTTATAACTACTTGGATACTTGCATCCTAGTTAGATGCTTACATTGACCCAAGTGTCTTATTATAAAACAAATGTGTAGTGCCCTAAAGTCATCCAATTTATAAATAAAACATATTCCTAAGGTTTGCCTAGGTTATTTAATGTGATATATTCTACAAATTTATTGGTATAAATATAGTATAAATCCTCATCCATTCCTCAACTGGTGCAAACCTAACACAGACCAAACAAAACTTAATCAAGCACTCAAGTCAGCAAAGATTCCCTATTTTATCTTATTTCCATATCAGTCATAGGGATAACATATATACAAGTCTGATTTACTAAAGGATCATTCTATAACCCATATTTTACAAGTTACAATCTAGGTCACTATTATACTTGCTTATCACACATTGCATGATTCACACACAAGCCAACATGTAGGGGATAATGACTTAAGTTCAAGGCCCTCTTCATAGTATTGGATATGTAGGTAGTGATAATTAATATAGTGGTATTTAGGGTATCTTGAAACAATGTTTTGACTAACCCATTTCTCCCATAGCTAATATGAAGATGAATAACTAGGGTTTTGTTATTTGACAAGGAGTGATAATCCATGGCCTAGATCTAATTACACTAGAGTTAAGGTAACACAGAACCTATAATCATTTAGGTGGTTGTATCTAGTTTTAACATGTATTTCATACTAGACACCTACATCTAAGTTAAATAGTAGCATCAATGTAACCATCCCATGTTGATGTAAGTGTCTGTAACTATAGAGGTATAATTTATAGAATCAAGTGACTAATCCACAATCTAGATTTAATCCAAATTTTTTATGTTCTAGATCTAGATCTGTGTTAGCATCAAAACCATCTAAGTACCTTTTTTTCATTATCATTTTAATATATATCATAGTTTTACTATCCATTTTAGCATATCTCAACATAATAAAGTGAGTATATGTTCTATATAAGTTTTTAAAAATAATTAACCTACTTTAGAGATAGTCTACCATACTTGTGCATTAGGTTATCTCTACACCTTTAACCTTATATTTACCATATCTAAATTTAGGGTTAAATAATATGATCATTATGAGTTTGAATTTATGCCATTAATTTTAACTAATTACCCTATTGATTTTATGAATTTTATGAATAGTGTGTTCAAAAAATTCCCTTAACCATTTTGTGGTAGTTTTCATGAATGACATTATGGTGTATTCTAAGAATGAAAATGACCATGAAAAACACATGTGATTTCTTTTGAAAATACTAAAGCAACATAAGCTATTTGGTAATATTTCAAAGAACTCATTTTTCCAAAGTAATATTTATTACTTAAGGCACATCATCTCTAATGAATGTATTTTAGTAGACCTTGATAAAATAAAATCAATTAGAGAGTGTCCAACCCATAATAATGTACATGAGGTACATAGTTTCATGGATTTATAATGATATTATTGAAGGTGTGTTAAATACTTTTATATAATTTTTAACCCTATTACATCATTACAAAATAAAGGTAAAATGTTTGTATGGTCTCTTGAATGTGAAATTTTTTTTATGAAGTTAAAGGATATGTTAACTTTCACTCTAATTATTTTATACCAGATCCCAATGAAATTTTTTAAATCTAGGCTGATGCTTTTAGAGTGAGAATTGGGGCTATTTTGACCCTAGATGGTAAGGGTTGTTGCCTATGAGTCACATAATCTCAAAGTACATGAGAAGAATTATACAAATCATGATTTGGAACTAGTTATTATGGTGCATGCCCTCAATTAATGGAAACACATTTTTATTGGTAATAACTTTAAGATGATCCTAACCATCATAGTATTATACATTTATTTTATCAAGATGAGGGTAAATGAAAGTCAATGTAAATGACTTTGATTTATCACTAATTTTCATACTGGTATTTCCTATGTCAAGGGCAAAGAAAATA